>LWMK02000201.1:11510-111535 GCA_001693075.2 Taenia saginata
CACATTCATCCTAAAACATGTAGGTTTAATCATCAGAACACACAAAAGCAACAAAAACTTCAGCAAATGCGCACTAATTGGTTGCAAAAACAAAGGTGCACCCAAGCTTACCTACGATGTTAAGCGCTTTCCAATTAGGTACTGGAAAACGTGGATTGCTGTTTCTTTGCCGCATTCATCCTTCACCTCTGAACAGAGTTGGGCAAACATAAACAGTCACGAAACAATCCAAAATAGCATACGGAAGACATCTGGCTAAAAGAAGGTTTGATTGCTCCTATTCGGTGGTTAAACCATTTAATTAATCTAAAAGAAATCCATACACGCCAGGCAGTGGGCCAGTAAGCTAGTTTATTCAACACGTGAGCGATGACCATGGAAAGCAATGTTGGTACTGTTTGCTGATATGGGAAGCTAAGAATGACGATGAGGACAGTGACCCGCAAAATTGAAATCAAATAGGGTTTAGAAATTGTATGACACACTCATCAAACAACACGCGAGCTAAGAAGCCGGCAACGGGCTCAGCCAAAATTCGAACCCAAGACCCCTCGAATTCGAAGCGAGAACCATACCAGCAGACTACTAGCGCCGACACACTTGTCCTGGTGGCCTAATGGATAAGGCGTCGGTTTCCGGAGCCGAAAATTATTGGTTCGAGTTCCACTCAGGATGTCTGGTTCGCTCCTCTTCTGATATGGCCGCATGAGATGATCAAGAGGTGGTCTTGATGAGTCTACCGTTCCTGGGCCTTGCAGTGGGCGATAATGCTGCTCTGAGTCAGTAGCGTTCAAGGAAAGATAGCGCATTTGTGCCTTCGTCTAGCAAACACTGAGAACAAAGTGATGTGAATCTACCACTCGTGTTCACTGGTAGATGCCAGCTTCCGCCATTGGTACTAGGCGAAATTTGACCCTGATCAAGTATATGAACAAGCAAATGTAGCAAGAGGAGGCCTCCCCTTATCAATGCGGCCGTATGCAGCTTCAAATATTCGCAGTGATAGGTCCGAGGATTGTGTGTAATGGGTATGAAGTATGCCAGCCATTGTTAGCGATCGCTAATAAAGCGGACAACGGGAGCACGCCCAAGGTGATGCATCCATACAAACAGGGCATCTCCTCGACACCACAGAGATAACGGTGGCAGCAGAAATCAACTATTATTCGGGTGGAAGTAGCAGTTCTGAAAGTACAGTTGATCTATAGGTGCAGAAATTGGAAAAATTTTGTTTTGAAACGTCACAAGCATTTAAGCATGTTGTGCCTAGAAAACTGTTAAAAATGTTGGAGACAATTGGCATATACGAACCAAACAATTAAATCAGCCACAAAGTTAATGTGATTGATGAAAGTGGACTGTAGCCGTTTCATTGAAAGGTGAAGAAAGCGAGCAAAGAGGGTAGGGGTAGGAGAGAGAGTCAAATCCAAATTATTAATCCGGNCTCGAATTCGAAGCGAGAACCATACCAGCAGACTACTAGCGCCGACACACTTGTCCTGGTGGCCTAATGGATAAGGCGTCGGTTTCCGGAGCCGAAAATTATTGGTTCGAGTTCCACTCAGGATGTCTGGTTCGCTCCTCTTCTGATATGGCCGCATGAGATGATCAAGAGGTGGTCTTGATGAGTCTACCGTTCCTGGGCCTTGCAGTGGGCGATAATGCTGCTCTGAGTCAGTAGCGTTCAAGGAAAGATAGCGCATTTGTGCCTTCGTCTAGCAAACACTGAGAACAAAGTGATGTGAATCTACCACTCGTGTTCACTGGTAGATGCCAGCTTCCGCCATTGGTACTAGGCGAAATTTGACCCTGATCAAGTATATGAACAAGCAAATGTAGCAAGAGGAGGCCTCCCCTTATCAATGCGGCCGTATGCAGCTTCAAATATTCGCAGTGATAGGTCCGAGGATTGTGTGTAATGGGTATGAAGTATGCCAGCCATTGTTAGCGATCGCTAATAAAGCGGACAACGGGAGCACGCCCAAGGTGATGCATCCATACAAACAGGGCATCTCCTCGACACCACAGAGATAACGGTGGCAGCAGAAATCAACTATTATTCGGGTGGAAGTAGCAGTTCTGAAAGTACAGTTGATCTATAGGTGCAGAAATTGGAAAAATTTTGTTTTGAAACGTCACAAGCATTTAAGCATGTTGTGCCTAGAAAACTGTTAAAAATGTTGGAGACAATTGGCATATACGAACCAAACAATTAAATCAGCCACAAAGTTAATGTGATTGATGAAAGTGGACTGTAGCCGTTTCATTGAAAGGTGAAGAAAGCGAGCAAAGAGGGTAGGGGTAGGAGAGAGAGTCAAATCCAAATTATTAATCCGGCCTCCCTATTCATACGATTCGCTTGTCACTAAACGTTATTCAGGTTTCGTGAGACAAATGTCTCTGATGTGACAAATATACCTGTGATTGTACCCAAATTCTAGTTGTGCTATTCCATCAAGTCGGGATGCTGCCCACTGCCCAAGACTCCACGTCAGACCGGAAAATCCATTTCGCTCGTTTTGGTAAATGATGAGTGTGGAAAATCTTAATTCGCATCCCTCTTCCAGTATTAGTTGCATAGTAAGTGAATTCAAAAGTTGTGGTGGAGGAATGTATCTGCCCGCGTTTGCTAATTTGCATCTTGCAGACAAGGTATCTAAGAAGCATTGGATATGGGGTGTATTAAGAGGCATTCAAGAATGAGTCAGTGTGGTCTAAGGTACAAATTTTAGGCACCAGCCTGAAAGGGCACCATCTCGTCCCCTTTCATCTAGTCACACTTTACTTTCACTCAGTACTGTCTCAGAAGGGCAAAATGGTGGGTCGGCGAAACGAAAAGAAGTTGGAAAATTATATGAGGCAACAGCTAGAGCATTCGAATGATTTACAGTTTCATGGTGAGTCGGGAACCTATCAGCCCTGCAAGGGCCTGGTGGATCGTAGCATGGCTAGTGAAGGCCGCGTCAGTGCAGACAAGGTCGGTCTAACAAAGGAAAATACATTCGATATTTTCGTTTTACACACTATTTTTGGGGCTCATCTGTGCTAGTGGATAGCTAAGTTTGTTCATGCTGCCCTTCCAGGTGCTGCGGTGAGGAGGCCGTCTTGAGTCTTATCCACTGGCATCCGGATCCACAGAAATAATTGAGGGGAGGCTGAAAGAAGGCGAGTAATCCTAACAGGTATTTCTTTTCCAAAGTGGCATACAGCATGCAGTAGATTTTTTCTTAAAATATGTGTGGAAATTACGTGTGTATAAACTGTGATGCGTGTCTTAGTATACCACCTGGAAAGGAAGCGAAATTTAGGCACAGAATGTGAGAGCTGTCACTGCGATCTTCACTTTATCAGTTAATAGGACTTGGTCATCGTCCTCTTGGTCTCAATAATGAAGACGCGTATGTGAGAGCTAACGAGATCAACTATTGTTGCAAACCGGCTCATCTATGCACCTCGTGTACTATATGAAGCGCGTAAGGATTAGTTCCAGACTTACAGGTGCAACGATTCATGCCTCTAGGTACAACTGTCAGCTACAAATGTTGCCTAATGCCTGGAAATAATAGCTACCGTACAAGCTGTGAGCCAATCTACAAATTAATGGGCGCAGTTGGCGATGGGCGTGCCTATTTCGGTGTGCATACGATATCCTTACCCACGGTCCCTCCGATTTTAATCTTCCAAGCTGTGAAAGAGAGACATTCGATGCGGTCACAGACTGCGAAAATTAGAAACTGAACTAAATCGGACCCCGGCATACTCAAACACAAAAGGACCACTTAAGTCAATTGGGTTGTATTTTTAAAAGCACAAACGCGTACAGGAAGAAGATATACAAGGCGGAAGCAGACGAGTAGCTTCAGACAGGTGCGCTCTCATTTGATCTATTCCCTAAAATAGTTTTAAGGCTACTGTCGATGAGTGTGACGTGTAACTCCACATAAAAGTACACTAATTAAACCAGTGGTTCTGAATGGTGAATTAATTTTAACTCAACAGGGTCCAGCATTATTGGTGCTGTATGTGCTTCATCATCAAATCCGACAATTTTCGTACTGCTCCACCACTTCTTATCCACTTACTTACTCATCTGACCGAGCTTACAACAGTAAATTGTCCACCTTGCCCTTTAGTCTCTTTTCTCCCTCTACGTAGTAGCTGCCAGATCGACCTTCAACAAAAATCAGCGTTTCATTGTGCAGTGATATAAGGGGTTTTAATTTATTATTCATCCCAGCTCCACAATCATTGTTTTGGGGAGTGACATCTAACGGTGTGTTTTTGGAGCCTCAGTCATCTCAGTCTTATCTTGACTGCTCTGATATAATTTCACAAGCCCTTTACCATCAATTCCACCACAGCTAATATTGATGAACGCAATCATTGGCCTCAGGTGGGGTCGATCTCCTTGTGGTACGCAGCCATTTCAATCACAAGGACAAAGTCGTTCCTTACCAGATCTTACTTGACGTAAGCGAAAAGCGTGTCGGGCTTGAGATATCACTCAGCTTGTCTTGAGTCAGTCTATACAGCTAATGGTCTCCTACGTATTTTGGTCCCTCAGGCATTCTCTAGGGAATTTCACTCATCATACCGAAAACGAAGTCTCGGTTTGACCTTCTGGTAATAGAACGCTCAGAAAAGGGCAAGGAGATATCAGTACTGATAGCCAATTCAGAGATCCTTGAGAAGAGCTTGTTCTTACTGACCTCTTCAGCGACCACGAATACCTCTGGGCCCTATCTGACGATGGTTTTAAGATAAGTTAGGGCTGTGCCCCAGAGTACAAGTTGAGGGCGGGTCATTCCACTTGAATATCTTCCAGCCTCCTGGTTTTATTGTACACGCTTCATCCCTTATGCATCCTTTCGGCTCCTCCTAACCGTTCAACCTTTTCTAACCATGTTCCCCTTTTAGGTATTAACCAGTTCATCTTGCATCAGCCCATCCTTTAACCATGCAAGATGCATATTTTTGGCTCAATTCTTCAATTGTGTTTGCATCTAGTCTAAATCTGTCTAGCTACCCACCTTTAACCTTTCCCCTCCTTCATTTTATGCACATTTTTATCCAAAAACATTGGCTGTAAAATTCATCCCGACCTATCAACTCGTTTATGTTCGGTATGTTCATTTCGGGACACACATCCATTCCGCACCTACCCTAGATCGATCTTCTTTTTCCTTGATCCGAACCACATTTACTAATGATCTATCCTCGGGTGTGTCACATCGTATTTGTTTGCATCCATCAGTCGCTCTCGGATCAATCGGTCAGGCCACATCAACATTGGAGTTCTTTGTGTCGGCTCCGCTCATTCCTATCCAACATACACGCTTTCGAACCCAATAACCGTAAAATTACTCGACCCCTTCATGCATACATTCAGCGATCCGTCCTAAAGCCTCCTATTTGTTTGTTCGCTCATCGGTCCGTTCCAAGTGCAATGGATCCTATCAGTTATGTTTTTATCTAGGAATGTCATTCCTATTAACAGGCCATCAATTTTTCTCTCAGCGAATGCAATCTGTTGTCGTTATTTGCTTCTCTTCTACAGATGAGGGAATGGGATTCCAACAAAGTGCAAGAGTGGGTTGGGTCAATGTGAGGCACTAGTTGCTAAAACGCTACACTGGGGGCCTTCATTGATACTTGGCACGAGAGACTGACTAAAGACGCTACTCTCTCAGTTACAGCTAGACGGCTATTTTGATGTTTGTCTATCTGGCCACTCCAGCACTCGTTCTGGATGCTCCAGAGCACTTTGCCACCTGAATGCGCATGTTAAACTTGATGAATTTGACATAACTGACACAACACTGTTTTGTCCATTATCTTTGAACAACCCGCTGCCTTCATTACTACATTCCGCTAAAAATTACTCAAAGCATTCGTAATGCAAAGGCAGTCTACACATTGTGTGTGCTTCGCTGTTCCACTGACTGGATCCAAGTACTGCCGCATTGCTGGTTAGCGAACCGTGCCAAATCATGCTGGTCTTGCTATTGGGACGATTGGACCCATTATATGCCCGTAGACCTCATACGCAAGTGGCCCACTTATCTGAACAGCATGTTTAAGATGTTTCACCGTTGATCAGACTGCAGACATGATAAGTCATGCGTTTTTTCTAGATTTGTGTATGATTTTATGCTTAGTGCTAAAGTATTCTTTCAGAATTAAGCTTCTGACTTGATTTACTGACCCATTTTGTTTGTAAATTGCCGCTGTTTAAACGGACCAAGGCAGCAGTGGATGCTAAGCACAACTTAACATGAGTAGCGATCTCATCAGTGTCAGGTTCCTCAACATCATGCGTTTCTGATCTGAATAGTTAATATGCCTAACAAAGTTATTGCAAAGAACGCCTCAGGTACTCAATTATAAATGCGTAATTCGGTGCCGATCATCACGGTGGCAACGATAGTCAAAGCTAACGAACACGCTTGAAGGAGTTCCCTTTCGTATTGGTAAATCTCATGTATTCTGGAAAGACGCCGCCACAACAAAGACATTTTGCAAAAGGTTATATTCTTTTAGCACTTTTTGTAAAACTGGCCTGTGAGTGTGAAAATTTGTTTCACAGGTCTGGTTTGATTATCTATATTGATATGTTGGGAAGACAGGAAAATAGTAGGAATGTGCCGATGTCAATCCTTATTCCATTTATAACGCTACTCAATCTGTCAATGGATTGCACAACCTTCTTCATTGTCTTTCTCTCCTTTCAGAGCAGCCTCCGTATCAGTTACTACAGGGTGGCGTTATATGTCAACAGCAGTAGTTCTTCCCACTTTAACCTTATCATGGTTTGCAGCACCATTTCACGCACTTATTTATGATTGAAAGCAATTGCTTCTTCACTCTCAGTCATTCTTAAAAAATCCTGCCGTAATTACACCAATATTTCCACAGTGCTTTGCTCATAAAAATCTCGCTGGGTTCCAGTTTTCGTTTATTGTTAATGTTCGAGGTCCTGCCAATGATTCGAGGATGGCGCTAGTTTAATTAGGCAGGAGATACGCCAACGCCTTGCTTCTATTGGCCTTAAATGCTCGCTCGATTTGACGTCTTCATGCGACTTACGACGCAGTGGGGTAGATGGAAGTTTAATACCTAAAATGTCCGACGCTATTATAAGTACAGTTTGAGAACAAGAGGGAAGAATTCATTGCTTGGTGAATGGTGTTTCCTTGTTAGGCTAAAACCACACCAACTTCGCGTAAAACGCGTCACAGGAAGCCGATTGGTCACAGCTAATCTCAGATAGATTGTTGAACTTGACTACTGCAATTTCATTGTCAGTCTTCACTTTTGTGTTCCCAGCTAATGAGTAAAGGCTGTGGTAGTCACTTTCGAGCAGCTGCCACAAACTGTTCTCCAGTAGATGTATCCAGCAGAAGAACAGTTTAAGCGCTCGGACCAAACTGCGCCTCGCGTCATCTTGACTAAGCAACAGTCTAAAACCTATTAATAGTCCAAATCAAATCGAGTGACATAGGTACACCGAAAAATGAGTATTACTCAAACACGAAGATGTCTACACTATAGTAAAGATCCTTTTGGACTTCAAGCTGCTTAATCTATACAGAACGGTACGTGATTGCGTGAGCTTGTTGTTGCAGTCAAGCTGTCATGGTGGCTATTACCCGACTAGATAGGGTATGCTATGGCCGTTGTACCCTGTGAGTAAGTCTTCGGTAGGTGTTATCACAGCTATATCTAACCACTTTTATAAAAACGGAAGCTGTGCACGTCTTAGGGGATCAAAAATGTTTTTGATTACAGTGTGTTTAGCGTTTACATTTTCCATCTCAATTCTTTGGCTAATTCCGTTTCTCACACAAAGCTACCTTGCCCTAACGTTAGTAGCACACCTAGGCATGATTTCTGCAGCTGTTACAAGACTTAAAGTGTTTAATATTATTCATTGTGTCAATAGGTGTGTCTGTGCATGCATGCGCGTACGCCAGGCAATGACTTTATGGTTCATAATAAGGCTATATGCACCAACGACGTACTATAGTTGGGGCTGCAGAGACGGGAATAGAAGCATATCTCTAAGGCTGAACGCTTTAGCAGGCTTAGGGTGGAGGCTACTTTGCAATAGTAGAGGCTTACATTCTCTAACTCAAAGATCTGGTCCACCCTCGGATCAAACACTTTGCTTCCCCAGGCTCCTTCTATTTCCAACTTGTACACTTCACCGTTTTATCACTCAATGTTACATCACCATCTAATCAATGATCGGTCAAATTCGTCCTGCCTGTCTGTCACCCACCATATGACTTGCAAGGCTACGAGACCCGCTCATGTTATTGATGCTTGAAATCGTTCAAAAACCAAGTTCGTCTCACTACATTTGTTTAGCCTTTCTGATAGCAGCAGAGCAGCTTCATCTCAATGCATGCTGTGCTCATTGCACTTTTGAAAGAGGAATCGATGGTGGAATTAAAACCGCAAGTGGGGTTGCGCTTTTTGCAAATTCGAACGCTTTTCTTTAGTCACACTACTATATTTCATGAACTACTTGCTATTAAAAAGAATTGAGTGGCATAAAAGATGTAATTAAAATAACTGGCGCATTAGGTGGTGGAATTTTTATGTGGGTAGATAAAAGTCAAAATTTGCAAGTGATGTCTGTTGCAATTAAGAAGTCCTAATGCATATATGAATCTTGAGTTGCTAATAACAATGACGCAAGTTAAAGGCAGCCGAATGGGAAGATGCGACAACCTCAAGACCTAATTTACAAGGATGCTCCTGCAACCCTTGAGAGGTTAAGTGTAAACCAAGCCCAATTACTTGTCAATGTGTCGAATGCAGTCCCTTTTGAGTCACGGCTTGTCTCTACTTCATTAATCGGAGGGATTGCTAATACACGTCAAGCGGTACTGCAAAAATAGAAACTTGTTGGTCAGTGACTATGAAAGCGGTCCCGTGTTGAGTTGCAACAATCAAAATTTTGTCCAATAATTATCCACCTGCCGCGCTTCACAAACACGCTTCGCACAAAACAATGTGAAGCATCGGGTGAGAAATTGAAAATGAAGCCAAATAAGGTGTGTCCTCAGGTATGTTTGTGCTAGCAATGGACGCATGTCGGGAAACATAAACACGCCAAAGGCATTACAGTACTTTTCTAGCATTCATAAACATGGTTGCGTCAGGTGGAGGACGATTAAATAAGGGTAAGTTGAGTTGTTACCGCCAGGTGAATCAATATGCCACCGAAGATTATGATTTTTAAGGTCGAACAGCCATCATACTTTGCTCGGGTTGGCATGGACACATGGGGTGCACGCTTTTACTGTCCGCGCCTTTCTTTCGCTCCCGATTGGCTGTCGTTGAGTCAAGATGCAATGGTCGCTTGAAGCTTGCAGGTCATGATCAATTAGTCCAACATTCAAAACAGGCGAATCTGATGCATTAGCTAAGTCGGCTTTAAACTCCTGTTCAGGCTCCCATGTTGGTCCCTATCCCAACTTAGGCGATCGTTGTTAAGTAGTCGATTGCACGCATGCATGCATGACAAATAGGTTTTTCTGAAAACTTTCGTTAAATGCTCACAAAATGATAGCCTTCATCCGGAGGGTGGTATCTTATCCAACTCGCATTTTACTGTCGGCCTTTTGGTTTTCGCAAGCACTTGCTGCCACCATGGTGTAGTCTGCCATCACCCCAAGGAGCATAAGATTCTACGGAGTCCAAACGAGAAGCAGAAAAGTATGATCGCAAATGAAATGACCAGCGCAAATCCGTGCTCAAAAGTAAATACTATTAGTGGGGCCCACAGATTTCTACTACGCGTGATCTTGTCCTTTGAGGATGGGCTAAAATATCCACAATGAAAAACTTGCAAAACGTTAGTTTAAATTAGCGGCAGCAAGTAAATATTTATGCAGTGTTAACTATGAATGCTAAAATATTTGTAAAGTTGGATGAAGGGATGAAGAGATGAGGAAAGGAATAAAGGGGAGGAAGATAGTGGGATTAGAGAGGGGCGTTTAGGGAAGAAGAGAAGCAATGGAGCGTAAAGTTGGCAGAGAAGGCGAAAGATGGAAAGCAGAAAGTGGTGTAAGAATGGGCGTTGGTGATCTCATGGGGTGAAAATCTCTGCATATCGTTACTCTAGCAGAGTAGTGTTATGCCGATCCGGACTATCACATGCGCTGTTGGCGGCTGTGGAATCTCCGGAACTGCCAGTCCGCTTTATGGAATTTTACTGCGTGCGATTTCCCTAAGTTCTCACCAATCATATGTGCCTTTTTATATGCTCAGGTTGCTTTCTACCCCTTTGCTGCACATTCAAACGCGTAAACTGGAATGCATAGTATTGTAGTAGGTCAAGTAATGCTAATAGCAGAGGCAATAATGCTGCAGACGGCAGTGCACCCGGTGTTTTTATCGATGTCGATACTATCGCCTACAACTACAAACTGCAGTCACATTGGTGATTGGAAGAAAGCTCAATATGCGTCAAGACATTGAAGTCATTCGCTTTCAAATTGTTTGGCTGTGACTGGTTTCTCTGGCCCAAGTTAGAACCGTAGGCATTCTGTTTCTATGCTTTGGACTCCGTACCTCCCTACTACTAACAGCAGAGACGGCGGTAATTTAGAGGACAGCAGTTACATAAGGGCACCCGTCGGTCAATGACGGGGAGTGTATAGTCGGTCAAAGGCAAAAGGCCTGCAGGTGTGGCCAGACGCTCCAGTAGATCCTTAACAAGTTGTTATTTTTGGTGTTAATCGTCTGGTCAAGTGCGGTCTTGAGCTCGTTATTTAACCGAAATCTGACTACTTTGCAGGCAGCTAGCATTGGCGTCGAAGCTGCTACGGTAAAAGGGGTTAGTAGTGTGGGTACTGCACCGCCACTTTTGATGTCATTGCGCTTGTGATACGATGGAAGAGCAGTGCATGGTGTGCCGGTGTGCGCTGAAGTAAATTGCAAGCGCATTCCTGTTTCCATTGACAAGGCTACCGTAACCCAGACGAGATCTCCTTAAGAACGAATCAGCTTATTTACGTAGTTTTTTATTTTGTAGCTAAATACTTGACCTTTCATCGAGTGCAATGGCATCTTTACAACACGCTGCCCTTGCCTGCTTAGTAAGATTGTGCGGTACCGTTCGTGGATGCAGCTGGCTTCTGATCCAGTCTGGTGGTCTGTCTGCCTGTTTGCCTATGCCTGACGATGATAAAATTGGGTTCGCTGAATGCGATAGTAAAAGGGTCGGTTGCATCGGCTTTGGAAGTAAGCAAGTACATAGGCAGTGAGGAAGTGGTAAGGTTGTGACAAGGGGGTCTGTAGGGCAACTTAAATGATGCGGTACTCAACGCGATGACCGAGTGGTTAAGGCGATGGACTGCTAATCCATTGGGGTCTTCCCGCGTAAGTTCGAATCTCACCAGCGTCGTGACGGTGTCATTTGTAGCTCTCACGCAGGCAATTTGATTTGCCTTTGCCAACACAATGCCCACCACATGTGCGCGCGTAGGGGCACGTGCAGAGGGAGGATTGGGCAGCAAAAGCGACAGTAATGGTATCCGTCGCGATTCACGATGGAGCCGAGGACGTTTGGGTCTTCAGTCCAGTACCCACCCAACTGAGCTGTCACGGCGAAACCACGCTTTTAACTGCTGCATTTTTTATCTATGTGGTTGCCTGCAATTAGTGCTAATGCTGCTACCACACTGCTCATTTGCGTACCGCACGTGCATCAACTTAGCTGCTCACGGTCATGTGAGCAGAAGCCGTGGAGGCGTTGTCGTCTACGGTGGTAATGGCTACAGTGATGGTGATGGTAACGATGATGTTATGCTGTGATGAGCTCAAGCAAAGCGATAATGCAGAGTGCGTCTGGTTAATGTCGGTGACGGCCATCTCGACATCTCTTGATTCTTCCAACATAACCTTAGCCAGACATTGGCTCACTAACTATACAGGTGTCGTAGCGAGAACAGTAGTAGGCAGCAACTCGTATATTATGTCTTTGCCAAATTCAGTGAGCGTGACAGAGGAGAGATGCGATCAACAAATACAGCACCGACACCGCTACTACCACTTTCACGGCCATGACGAGGAGGAGGAATAGGAGGAGGAAGGGAGATGGAAATAAGTGCTGTCGGGAGAGTAAGAGCGGTGGTCGGTGGAGTGACATTGTTAGGACATTAGAGAATTCGGAAACAGTAAATGAAGAAAGTGCATTTAAATGCAGATCATGATTAAAATGTAGTAAAAGGGCTTACTTTAGTTCTGATTGCAGTAGAGTTAATAAAGTTTTGGTCACCCCCAATCAAGGAACGCACTGGCATTCGCCAACATCATAGTTGAATTCGGGCTGCTTCGCCATTTGTCAGTACAATGACGATGATGCTGAAACGCCATTAATGATTTCAGCCAAGACTTGATGCTTTGATATTTTCTTTAGGAGCACCCAGCATCTTTGAAACAAGCCGGTGCATAATTGGATAATTTAACGAAAAGGTGAGCACTTCGATCCAATACTGCGTTGGGAATATGACGGCTTGGTAAAATCTTGCGCTAGCCTCAAGTTGTATTCTAAGATTGTGGAAGCAGTCTATGGCTGGAATAAGGTAAAACTGTCCTATAACTATTTCGAATGCACATGTACGAAGTTCTTCAGTATTTTTAAGCCATTACTTAAAAAGTAAACATCCCTGTGAAGTCTTCGCAAACATAAGTTTATGCCTATTTTCATCTCGTGGGATTTCTTCGATGGTTTGCGCTGGTAAGACAGTGGTCGGACGGTCAGCGGTGCAATACGATAGGCTGAGTCGGGATCGTCCCGATCCATAATGCCTAACAGCCAACCGATGTAAGCCTGGGTAAGTGAACGTTGACGTAGCTGAGCGTTTGGGCGTAAGGAAAATTTCTAACTTTCTTGTGTGGAAAATTTGATTTGCAGGGTGAGTCACGTAGTGAAGTCTACAGGCGCACTTGATGTCCCAAAATGTCTTGTGTGGATGCTACAGAGCGTACTTTAAATAGCGTATTACCGTACATGACACCCACATTTCGTGAGATGAGAGTACACTGTGGCATTTTTGCATCAAAATGCAAAAGTGGCAAACATTGTTCCGCAAGAACAAGTAATAAAAGTGAAAGTGAAGACAATGCCGATTTTTAAAATAGCATGGAACATTTGCAACCGTCATATATCAAACAGAAGGGACGCAATGATAACCACGTCTATCTACGCACGTATCCGAAAGGGTACATATTTCCACCACCAAAAGCATCTTGCGATTCGCATCATTCGCAAAGCAGAAGGTCATTTTAGGTGCTGGAAATCATTATGCCAACGAACATTATCTACTTAGAGCCCGTCAATACAAATTGATTTATACAAAGGTGCGTATTCGATTGGGTAAAAGGACGGCATTTGCATGAAAAGCGGCAAAAGAAAATTACTATAAGCACAGCAATGAGACCCGTGCCCAAGATGCGAGGGGTCTGTGCAAATGCGAATCGTGCGACTGGGCAGGCGCCATTGACACCTGAGTGGAAAACGCAGTCCTGTCTCACGCAACCGCGGAGCCTCACACATTTTCAAACACGACTTTTCTATTCACAGTAGCAAAGACAGAAGTAAAACAGAATAAACCAACTCCATTGCACGGCAAGTCGCGTGGCAGTGGTTCCGAACTCTATGAAGTAATTTAGCTAGTTTAACGAGTCGGGGTAAACAAACAAGTTCTTTTGAATGACAAATGAATGATGTCTTACAAGCATCTTGGAACATACATATAGCTGTTACGCCCGTAGAGATTTGAACCAGTTCGATTGTCAACAATAAAGCAGCCTAAAACACAATTTTAATGGCGATTATTAAAACACAAACAAAATTGCAAACGCCAAATGCAGCTTAATATACTCTCAAGTCAGTGTCAGTCAAGAATTTTGTCAAATATTGCTACGGGTAATTACACTGTGGCCAGTATGATCGCAAAGAAATATTTACCCACAAAGGTATTTTGGGTACCAAAGTATAAGTCAACAGTTATACTTTTGTTTGTTTATTCCTATTGCGATTGCGCGCTTTGGGATTACGTCAGTCTTAACCAAAGTAATCGCGTTCAAATTCTTCAATGTCGGATAGGCAGAGAGAGACTTTTCAATTGTTTTGCCATCTCGGTTTCCTCAGGAAGGACTGTGCTTGCAACTTGCCTGTCAGTTGTGTTCTATAACTAGTTTACGCAGTCCGTGAAGGTTGAAAGATCTCGATTTTGGAGAGAAGTGCCTTAGATGCACGAAAGAGGATCCGTCGATGGAATGTTTTAGATGTTAAACAGGTATTCAATGGAAATTGAAGCCAGTAATTTATGCGACTCCTGGTAAATAGTCGTGATCCCACATGAGCGAAATGGCATCTGTGAATATTGCCGTGAGTGGTAGTATATTTATTAACAATGGTCTGTAACTCATTGAAAGTGCATTCGAGTTTTCAGATCTCAGCTGCGGTTCTGTAAATGTTGAGCCCCTCTGATTATGTTTAATTGTAAGTGGCATTCATTTAGTCGAAAGCTTAGGACTGAGTTAACGTTGAGTGTAAGACCACGCTCTGATCAGCTGCACTTGATTTATGGTGGATATTATGACGTCAAGTGTGTTGCGTTTGTTTGTATTTCTCGATTTGCATTCGAACTTCCGAAACTACCACTCTGTTTTGCAATAGGGCAAGAATTCTTCCATCACCCCAAAAGGCAACATTTTAGTTAAAATTCCTTTTAAGAAGCTTACACAGATCATACTGAAAATAGGTTCAACCACTTTCCTATTTCCTTGGCTCCCGGCAGTTCGTATCAAGCACTTAATAGTTGGTGTTGAGAAAGTCAGGATAGCTTATTGGTGCATGGTTTTACCTGGTGAATGTTCCTTCGTGATCTGGACCTTTTGTTTACGTCCAGCGCTCACTTCAGTAACCTTGTATTTCTAACTACTGTTTGGTATCAGGCACAGAGGGGCATTTATCTCAAAACTGTTGCATTGGCTGTGGAACCAACCGATAATTGTCATAAATTTTGTTCGTTGTATTACTTTGCAGACAATGCNATTATGACGTCAAGTGTGTTGCGTTTGTTTGTATTTCTCGATTTGCATTCGAACTTCCGAAACTACCACTCTGTTTTGCAATAGGGCAAGAATTCTTCCATCACCCCAAAAGGCAACATTTTAGTTAAAATTCCTTTTAAGAAGCTTACACAGATCATACTGAAAATAGGTTCAACCACTTTCCTATTTCCTTGGCTCCCGGCAGTTCGTATCAAGCACTTAATAGTTGGTGTTGAGAAAGTCAGGATAGCTTATTGGTGCATGGTTTTACCTGGTGAATGTTCCTTCGTGATCTGGACCTTTTGTTTACGTCCAGCGCTCACTTCAGTAACCTTGTATTTCTAACTACTGTTTGGTATCAGGCACAGAGGGGCATTTATCTCAAAACTGTTGCATTGGCTGTGGAACCAACCGATAATTGTCATAAATTTTGTTCGTTGTATTACTTTGCAGACAATGCATAGGAAGCATCTCTTACATAGCTACTCTTACTTAAACTCGCTATTGAAGTGGGAACTCGAGCCACGGTATCTGTAGACCTAAGGCTATCTTTAATTGGTCTGAATATTGTTTGCTGTTCAACCTAGCGACTTGGTCGTGTACCTACCACTAGCAGATGTTGCTGCCTGGATGGCTTCTATATTGACAGTCCAACAATTGCATGCATTCATGTAACCTATGACGGTAAATTGTGGTCCACCGACTACCTCACTTGTGGTTGCAGTGATCTTCTTAACTGCTGGAGTTTTGTACCTTTTTATAGTCATCTGTTTACTTATTTACGGGCTCTGAAACGATGGCAATAAATATTTTTTAACTTCAGTCACTGTACAATGTGTCATGCACTGCCTTTATCATTTGGTCGACCGTGTGTGATATTCCTTCCGCGTATGTGTTATTAAGACCAGACTTAAAATGATTCCTCAGGTTTGGACACGTCGCATACTCCAGAATTTAGCTGATATCATTTACAAAAGCCAATCGCGAAAAAAGATGTTTTTGTGGATCCACCATTATAAGCATGATTATTAGCTTAAATTCTATGGTTTCTAACGTTGATGAAAGCCATGCAGTGGTGACACTTAGGATAAATTAATGCGCAATCATTTGCTCAAACTTTGTTAATCCTCTTCAGCATGCCGTCAGTATAGCGCAAATTGAATGCGGGTCTAGTGACAGCGGCTTTACCGAGCGACATGCCTAGGCCATACAAACCATCACACCCTACCCACACGGGTGTGTGCTGGTGAAAGCGTGCACGGTGATAATGTGAATAGGGTCATGCACTGTCTCATAGGCAGGCATGTTTAAACCGGCTGCGATTGATGCGTCATACACAGCTGGTGAATGGGTGGTTTTGCTCACCGTGACTATCTCACCTCCGCCCCCTTTTTCCTCTCCTCATACCGGTAGCACTTACTATCACACACCCACAACCCCATCTGTGTGCGCATGCATGATACGGACGTGATGATAAATTTTTCACGCGCGGGGTGGTCGTGCTCTGTCTATTTAAGAGAGCTGCATAAATGCATCTGTAGATTGTTTCTTGAATGTTCCGGCGCGTTTTTAGCCTAAAATGAACTGCTGTAGGGCCAATGTGGTTATCACTGGCATCCAAATTCAAATCATTTAAAAGTCTCTAAAGCCCGTCATGTGTTATGCTGCTCCCTACCAGCCTTCGTCAAATTTAGCTACATATCCAGACTCGCAAGGGGCGTTTTCGGATTGCCGTTTTGTTTGCTGCCTGCCACAGATTTGATTAACATCAGATTATAAGGCTCAGTGGGTTCAGCACTCTGGATTGTATTCTTTGGAGCCGCATTCATTCGTTCGCCCAACATATCAGGCAAATAAGGTCAGGTTAAATACAGTTTAGTATCTGTGTGCTCAACCGGAGCCTTCGGCCTATCTAAGGTAGCAGCAATCTATAAGTGCAGAAATAATAAACCGAAACTACCGAGGTGCTATTCGCTGCCACTTGTCATGCATACGCGAAGGGCATGACGAATAATGCTATCAAAATATGAACTGACTAAAGAATGTGGAACCTGGTTTTTGCGATACAATTTTAACTAAGAACGAATATTTTGCCCAACTCCTAAAAAAATAATTAGATGTATGTGTGTTGCGCAGTCATGAGGCAAAATTGGCGAGAACAAGAAAGTCGAGGCATTGCTTGTTGGCTTAAGTACCTGCACGTGCAAATAGTGAACGAAACAGCCTACAAAAACTCTATATGTTGCGTAGATGGCACAAACGAATCTATTGTCAAGTTTTGAAAACACTTAGGCGGATTTAACCAGCACAAAAACCTTTAGTGCGCTATCTGTATCATCAATGAAAATAGCAGCAGAATAAAAGCCTTCATTTGGACAAAAGTGGGTAACTAATCCTCCAGTGCTTCCTTTTGACTACAGCCTGAGAAGTTGCTAACAAGCGCTCGCCATTTTGAATGCACAATCTTTAGTAAACCAACTCGCCTGCACTCCAGAAAATGAGGGACATCCACTGGGGAGATATCGGTATCGTGGCCTTTGCACCCTTCCACACCCATAAACGGCGAGCAGATTTATGGCCTGAAAATTAACTTGCTAGTGTGATTTAAGTGGCACAACCTACGGTCTGAACGTGCGTACATTGATTCGAATGACTGATCTTCAAAGTGAATCCTCATACTTCCACCAGTGGTTACATCTGCTTCAGATGTCTTTCCACTTTCCTTTGAATACTGAGATGCAGGACACGAGCAAAACGCTAAAATTTATTTTCGTACATCTTAAATTCAGGTTGATTTTTTGGAAGTAGGTGACAAAATTATTTTTGAACAGCATTATATCTTACTGAGTAGAAAAGTAGGTGTGAGAATCCCATAATAGATTAAAGGATTGCGAACTCCACACAATGTATGCATAAAGGCCTTGCAATCATTAATAGATTGCATCCCGGATGATAATGGCGAACGTGGAGACTACTGTTTATTGTGGGAGTTCCTGCTCATGCTTCTAAAAACTGATTCGTGGCCTAGCGTCTATAGCTGCATTAAGCGAGTTCAACCTGGGTGCTGTTGATAACCTGGATGCCTACAGGTGGTCTCGAAGAGAATTCTCCAGTTTTTCATTGCACAGCGGGAACCTTAGCATACCGTTTCCATTAATCCAATACCACTCGGAATCACTTATAGAATTGAAAATAAATTAAATTAACGGGAAAAACGATCAAAGTGATGCTATTCCAAGTGTGTTCCACTCAGTTGCTTAGCGTATCAGTACCTTAGTCTGAAGGCTGCAAGCTCAATGCCGCTTTGAACACATCCTTTTTTCTCAGGAGTACCAACATAAAATGCAAGGTCCTCCCGTCGCGATGGCCGAGTGGTTAAGGCGATGGACTAGAAATCCATTGGGGATTCCCCTCGCAGGTTCAAATCCTGCTCGCGACGTCTGCATGATTCTTAACAGAATGTCCGGTCGCAGCACCGTCTTTCGATCACGCGCGCAGCAATGCGAGCAGACATTTGGCACCTGTTTATCGAGTGTAGGGGTCGCGTTCCACTGTTGTGAGGATTGGCATGAGGAGTCGGCACAATGGACCAACGGAACTATGGTTTGAAGAGAAGCCAGCGGAGCCACAGAAGACAAAAAGGACCTACTTGAGATTGCCCACTAGCGCTGCAAGCAGGACCCGAACCCGCTTGGGAAAATTTGAATGGATTCTCAGTCCATCGCATTGCCCACCCAGTTACCATGACGTCCTTTTAACCCTAGCCATTCCCGTCAACGGCACCATGCAGACGAGCCCTACATCAATGTACTGCTTGAGCTCGCCACAGTACAACAACAACAACAACCATTGCCATGGTAGACGACAACGCCTTCACCGCTACTGCGCAGATGACTATAGACAGCTAAACTGATGCACATTCAACACGCACCAGAATACAGTGGTGAACCTCAGGGTTGTCAACAAATCACGAGGGGACCGGCCGTGATAGGTCAGTTGGGAGAGCGTTAGACTGAAGATCTAAATNTGACGTCCTTTTAACCCTAGCCATTCCCGTCAACGGCACCATGCAGACGAGCCCTACATCAATGTACTGCTTGAGCTCGCCACAGTACAACAACAACAACAACCATTGCCATGGTAGACGACAACGCCTTCACCGCTACTGCGCAGATGACTATAGACAGCTAAACTGATGCACATTCAACACGCACCAGAATACAGTGGTGAACCTCAGGGTTGTCAACAAATCACGAGGGGACCGGCCGTGATAGGTCAGTTGGGAGAGCGTTAGACTGAAGATCTAAATGTCCCTGGTTCTATCCCGGGTCGCGGCAAACGCCATTATTGCAGTCTTGCTCTTCAACTCTTCCTTCGCATGTGACTTTGATCACGGAGACGCGGTTATGGTCGGCCGCAGCAAAGGCGTCTAGGGTGTAACCAAGTGAACTGGCCGTATGTTCCGACAGGAAAGTGATTAGCGCTGCCACGGCGCATGTGAGACCCAAACTCAGGCAGAAATATGGAGTGTATCTACAGTCAATCTCCTTAATCATCTGCCTACCGCGTCACCCCTCGATACTTCCCGCCTGCTTCATCCATCCCATTTTCGCCACCTCATAGCCTCATCACTCATTTTACCAACTTTGCTCACTGTCTTTTGTTCACAGCCTCGCTGATGCCCTAAAAGTGGCATTCCATTGACTGCCACTCCTGATCTGTCGGTGCTCTCTCTATGTCTAAGGTCACCCACTTGGGTAGCTGAATGGTCAAAGTTTTGAAGCAATGAGAGCGCGTGTAGTTCAACGGCACTACGCAGTACCATAGGATGTGGTCTAGTGGAGTNGTCTAAGGTCACCCACTTGGGTAGCTGAATGGTCAAAGTTTTGAAGCAATGAGAGCGCGTGTAGTTCAACGGCACTACGCAGTACCATAGGATGTGGTCTAGTGGAGTGTGTTGTGACGTGGTGTGGGTATAGTTTCAGCAACAGCAAGAGCGGGAACACGTGGACATGTGGTTGTGTCTGGAGTGAGTGTCTTGGGGTGAGACATTGCCGCTACCTAGAAGGCTTAATGCTTAAGTCGAACGCTGGGCTAAATGGGATTTGGAACTATATGAAACTATTTGTTTTGTCTACATGTGAAAATCCCATACTAAGAGTAACCTGCGAGACTGAGTCGCGCGCTGATGGCCTGACTTTAAGCCAGAGCGCCTGGAGAGATGTGCTGTTGTTCAAGGCCCTAGGTTATTGATGGGGCAAGAGACATAGTTAACTAGTCTGCAATGACCTAGTTAATTATTTGAATGTACAGCTTTTGGAGGCCGCAAGTGTCCACGCGGTATTGCCCAATTAGTATTTGTGGAGCTGTATCAGTGGTGTTTTGTAGATGAAGTAGTGGCCTCCAGATTCCGATCAGGTTACACGTTATTGACGTTGATTTGCGAGCATCTCCAGGTCGTGTTATTTGGCCCTGTGGGTAACAGCCCCAGTTTATTTCTAAAAAATAAAATGTCTTTGTAGTTTAGATGTGGTACTAGTTATAAGTGGCTGTGACTATGCCATTTAAGGACTCAGAGGAGGTTAACTTACTGCTAAGCATCCAGGCAGTTGCTTAAAAGGGAGCATAGCAGCACTTCGTTTTCGAATTTGCACGAGCTGATTGCAGTAGGTGTATTATCCAGTTATGGTAAGAGAGTGAGATCATCACGTGCAAACGGTGGTGGATAGGTGCACCGCTAGCATTCTGACAGATAACGACTTCAGTGGGTGATTGTTCAGCAGAAAATGTGGCTTTGTGGTAATTATTTGCCGTACGTAAATCATGAAGAGTGTTATTGTTAGATCTGCAGCTGCCCTGAGACGTGAAACTGATATTGGTGTCATCATATTGGTAGTGCAGGCACAAATTGGTGCGTGGGATTTATTGAGTTGGAGCATACCAAGCCCACCCATCCCCTCTCACTGTTAATGGGGAGTGAGATGAACGTTATATGCATTTATTAGCGTTCTCTATTCTACCATGGTCTTCGAGTGCGAGCGTTCAACTGCCTCAAGTAGGTGTTTTATGCAAAAGAGAGGGCGAGATCTCACCCACTGTAATATGTGTTTATTTCGATAGTGCCTTTTTTGCAATGAGTCGTTCTGCCCTCCATATGCTGGCTTCACTGAACATATCCGGAAAATTGCAATATCACCCATATTTGGTGGTGCTTAAATAAAATAAGCCGCCAAGCAATCACATGACCAAAGTCAGCGCCTTGTGAGAAGGGAGTGAAGTCGCTCGCTTTCCTTCCGGCCACACCACGTAATCACATAATAATTGCTGCTGAATAGAATTGAGTAATATAATTAAACAAACTGAGATACTTGACGCGTTAGGGAGTGGCATTACAGTGTAGGTTGGTAGAAGTCCCAGTTGTAAGGCGAATGCTTTGTTTGCTGCAATAAAAAGGTGTCACCCCTTGACCTGTGGCATACACTCTCGTTTTTATGCACTGCAATAGCTTCACAAGTATGTGCCGATGTTGACGTTTGCAACACGTCCATCGTCTTTGCTGCTTTGTAACGATAATGGGGGCAACCATTCATGAGCGCATGGATGCATGAGAGGAGTGTTGAAGTGTTTGAATGGGATGGCTGATCCTTATGCTAGCAAAGTAATAGGAAATCTGTGCAGCTAACGTCATTTATCATCCCATATGTGTAAGATGAACTCAAATGCACGTGTGTTGGATATCATCGGTTTGGTGTGGTTGTGGCTAGGATGGAAAAAATGGCACTGCAAGCAGAGCATAAAGCTATGAACTGTGGAGGAATTACATGAGCGATCGGTTTTTAATTGTCAACCGGTTATTCTTTTTGACAGACGGTGGGGCGAGCTGCAACTGCGACACCTCGGAATGTGCATAGAAGTAAAGCGGAAGGCTAATGTCTATTTATAACAATGTATGCGCATGGACAAAACCGGTCCCTATTGCCGCTGCAGTTTCGTAACCGTATAATTACCTACAGCCTTCTCTTTAGTTTTCACGGCCTAGAGACCTGTATTTACAGTCTTTGAGTAAAATGCAGTGATCTTTTCCACAAATTATGACGGCTATTTCTTGCTTCTTCAGAGAAAACTATCTCATTGCTTTTGAGGAAAGTTTAAGAGTGCTTGCAATTTGTAGATACTGTGATTAAGTAATGGAGCAGCAATATGTTCGAAGGAACGTTGCGTGGTATTTTCAGTTCCCCAAGTTTTAACGCTTTTAACCTACCCTCCTAACCTGGACCAACACAGCTGGTTGATTGTCTGCACACGTGGAGAATAACCTTGTCTTCTTGGTTAGGATTCGTGCGTTGCGCTTTATTAACCCCATCATTAACCTGCCTGTATAGCTTGCCACGCGTTGCATCGAATGGTGAAGTGTGTGATAATGCGACGCGCCTCTGCCGGAATGGCGTAGCATGAGTAAGCGTCGTCAATATTTGCCTGCTGAGTGGAGGTGGGCAGCAAAAAGTGGGACGTCGAGCGAGGCAGCGTGGCCGAGTGGTCTAAGGCGCTGGTTTTAGGCACCAGTCTGAAAAGGCGCGGGTTCGAATCCCGCCGCTGTCATTCGCTTTTGTCTGATCACTCTTGACATCATCTTCAGATTTTACNGGTTCGAATCCCGCCGCTGTCATTCGCTTTTGTCTGATCACTCTTGACATCATCTTCAGATTTTACGCAAAATGATACCTCAGTAAGCTAGAGTGGTAGGATAATTTGGTGGTAAAATAATTGTAGGCGTAGAAGCGATAGCTAGAGCATTTACATGGTAGGATGGGAATCTGCCGGTTCAGAAGAGCTTCGTGGAATGTCGCATGACTGGTGGGGAACGCGCCTGTAGAAGGGAAGCTGGTCGACTATTCCGTTTCGCACATCAACATTAGCTATTTATCTGCGCCGGTCTTCGACTAAGACTGTTCACGCCGTCCTTTTAGATGATGCGGTGGAACAGTCGTCTTGAAGCCCATCAGCTCTAGTGTCATGTTCAGCAAAAATCGTTAAAGTGAGAAACTAAAGGGAAGTAGCTAAGATAAACGTAAATTTTTGACTCAGCGGCACACACCATGCACCTATGAATTTCACATGCATAGAGGGTGATACGTACCTTAAACACACTGTCAGAAGAGAACTTTGGGAATCGAATGTAAAAGCAGCTGTTATGGTCCCCACCTATCGGTTAATGGTTTTGGTGAACGCCCCTTTAGCTTTACTTATAGAGACGCGTTCTCAAAAATCACCGAATTCGAGGCCTCAGCTTCGCACCGCATGTGGTACATCAAGCGCAATCAGTCTAAACCGAGACTTTTAGGTGCACCGATTTGCGTTTAAAAATGCGACTTCCAGTGACAAATATTGGCTGAAACCTAAAAATAATTGCCACCGTGCAAGTTGTGAGCCAGTTTGCAATTGGGTGGTTGAATCGTCGGACGACAATAGAGGCTCGTGCATGAAACAGCATTTGGTGATTACCAGTGTTGCTTGTAACATAATTCTAGCGTTCGCATTAATTTTATAAGTTCATAGAATGCCGAAACGAATGAGTGGGTAATTTGCCCAAACCGGACCCCTGTTTATTAGCTAACCTCTCCAGCCTTAGACCTTCCTCTCTCACCACACCATGGCACATGCCTCTGATCAAATGACGCCTGCAGTATCAGTTTGTCGTGCATTCAGTTAAGACCTCTGACTGATTGAAGAAGGTAGGAGGCAGCATTTAACTTCGCGTGGAAATTTCAACCACTTATGAAGTAATGAGTTTAAAGCATGACAAAATATGCACTAGTGGCCTGCTGCAGATGTTTTGATTGTTCTACCATGGCAGCAGTTGGCTGTGTTATTCCACTTCATTGTCAGTATGATTGTGCTGACAGATCGCTATAAGGGACTTGGAGCATTGCACTTGAATATCCCACTAGTAGGCGAAATGTCTGATTCTTGAATATCCCACTAGTAAGCGAAATGCCTGATTATCCATGAAGCCACGGCTACCATAATTATAGCCAGGAGCACACCGAATGAAGCCACCAGATATCCACAAAAGAAACGAGCTTTCATGGTAGTCTATTCCATCCCACAGCAGTTTGGGCTTACAAGTCAAAATTCTGCCTTTTCAATTTAAGATGTGGAGGAAGGCCATTCTAGTGTCTCGTCCTCCTCCCCTGAAGGGACACACTCCCTATAGTGAACAAATATTAGCCTTTTAAGTACTTTATGCAGGTAGATAAAAACTGAAGCAAAATGTGTTGCTGACCACTCGAAATAGTAAATAACATGCGGCTGCCATTTGGCTTCCATGGCAATAAAAAGCAGCCAGATAAATCCAAGGGATGCCCTACTTGCCTTAGCTTGAAATTCAGGTTGTACTTGCATGACTTTGATTGCCAAACATGCCAATAATGTCTTCATCTTGCTGCTTTGGTGAAGAAGTGAAAGACAAATGTACTCGGTGCTGTAAACTTTGGTAAAATCAGCAGATCGGCCCTAGTGGGCGGATGTCTCGCCACCGTCTCAGTAAGAACTCGGCCTTTAACCTTATGCAAAAAAGGAAACACCACCCAAGTATATCATATTAAATGCTATCTGCCGCTGTCATGAACACTATTGGAGAAGGAGAAGGACGATTTCGCTGTTTATTAAGCAATTTTTTCTGGTCAGCCTAGAAATATACCAAGTCCACGTAAAATGCATTACGGAAAGCTGACTAGCCGCAAATAATGCCAGACGAATACTTGAAGCTATTTGTTGCGTTTCCATTGTCAGTAGTCATCTCTGTATTCCACAAAATAAAAAAGGCTCTGATAATCGCTTTTGCATAGCTACCATAACCTCTTCCATAACAGTTGCAGTCAGCAGAAGAACGAATTAAGTGGTCGGAAAAAGCTGCATTTCGCGCCCTCTTAGTTAAAGAACAGGTAGAAATTTAGCAATGTGTCAAATGGATAGGCAGGCAGAAATGGGAGATCTGTTTCTTCTCTGCATTGGAACTCCTCACTGTCGTCCCGATTTTGTCGACAAATGAGTCTTATTTGAGGGACGTTGATATTGTTCCCCTAAAATGCGTAAATACGTTGCAGACGCAAGCTCTCTGGTGGGGAAGCTTTTTTGGGACAAAAGGAAAGCTGTCGATCACGCAAATGCTTTTCATCTTTGCATCGTTTGCCATTCATTTCGACTTTCTTGTAGCATTATCATCGAAGAGTTTGTGTAAATTTCGGTATAACTATCACAATGACCGGCTGTCGCATAAATCTTGTAGACCCGTGCGGAGCTGTACTTTGGATCATCAGTACGGCGCCCTTTTGTTTTACCCTGATTTACGGAACTGGTTTAACCCTCCCCCGGGGCCGTAACAGAAGGCGGCATTCCGAAAAATTATTACTCCCGTGTGAAAGCACACGAAGGTGAGTGCGTTGCATTGAGAATTCACTGGTGGACTCTGTTTAGAAAAACCCTCAGCAATGTCCAAATTAAGCAGCTAAACAGCGTTCATATCTGCACATCCCATCGAAATGAAAATACATGGGAACCACTACGAAACTGGGTGCTGCGAGCATTCACATATGGAAAGTCAGAAGACTGTCAAACTAACACGAACACCGTCAACCTTGTCAATGGTAGATTTTTACTGATTGATTATTTACGGATATGTCCTTGTAAAGTGTTACTTGATGGATGAGTGAATACCTGATAAGCTGTTCTAAAATTGCACTCGCCGCGTATTTTAGTGGAATGGCATGTTGCAAGGCGAACGTGCCACCGTCTGGGGCTGAAGCGATCACGCAGTTGGAACAGGGTTTGGTTTAGCCACCAAACTACATACTTTGTTTTTGTGTGTGAGACTGTGGACGGAGATGGAATAAGGATTCATCTACTTGATGTGACATAAATGGAAGATAGGTGAAGGGCAAAATTTCCTACTGCAAAGCAGTCAGGAGACCTCCTTCGCAACGCATCTGTGGCATTGCACACAATGACATGGCTTTGTATCTTACCCCTTTCCGCTCCATTCCAATGCTAAAGATGTTGTGTGCTACTGCGTTGCATTGCTGGTGGAAGTAAAAGGGGATGTACTGGTCGTGGTGTTGTCACCGTTATCACCCGAATGTGCGTGACTGTACTTGCACTGGTGTTTGTTAGAATGTTGCTGGTTGCACCGCATTGGCAAGTGCACGGACAACTGCAATTTGCATTGCGATTTTGGCTGAGGAGGAAATTGAGGAGGAAGTGAAGATGGCATGAGCCGGTAAGAGTGGAGAAGGGGAAAGAGCGGAAAAAACATACGATATGTGTGCCAGGGTAGTCATGTGAGAAAAGGTGGAAGGACGTGTAGACCATGGAGGGGGAAGATAGGCGAGCAAAGGAAGGATGAATGCATGTGAAAAGGAATGAATGAAGGAAGAGAAGACAAGATAGAAGGAGGCTGATGGAAATGGATAAGGAGTGTGGAAGAAGAAAAATGAAGCAGCGTGTAGTTTGCATGGAAAGACAAGAGGTGGGAAGTGTAGGAAGAATGGGTGTCAGCAATCACATTGGTCGAAAACCCTTGATTCCATCACTTTATTGAGTTAAGGCTGCCCCGTTCCGTTCCTTTGACGGCTGTGGAATACTTCGGGTCGCCAGCATACTTATTTGCATTCCACTTGCCTGCAGTACTCTTCACATCACCCTTTGCTTCAAACGCAGCACAAGAAATTGCAAAATCTTGCGAATTTGAACTAGAATTTTTTTTGAATTTCTTGAAAATTTCTGTCATATTGTCCCATAGGTATGCAGGATTATTGCGTGTCTCTTCTTTTGCTCAAGATTGACCAGCCGCTATAATTTTGCTTCATTGATGGTGGCATCTATCAGTTTAAGGAATGCCATTAAGGGCAATAAGTGAAAGAAAGAAGTATAAGAGTCAGCATATCCATTCCCTTTGCTCTTCTGCACGCCTCAGATGTGTGTGTTTACATAGATCACCTTTTCGGTAGGTGGTACAAGCCACTTATGTTCTGCTTTATCGCTTACAAATAGGATTTATGCTTCCTTTTTGTCCGATGGCTGCTGTATCTGTTTCTTACAAAGAGGCCTACCTCTAACCATACCGAGTAGGTTGAACTTGCCAGCATATTCTCTCATTATCATAAATAAATGCTGAATGCATCACCTCCTCATCAAGAACGCACGATACATCCGAATTAGCAGATAAAACACTGAAGCCAAATTTTTAAGTCAATCAGGGCCATTTTCATACCTTCTCGAACTGCTCCTCAGCAAACCTGGTGAGAGCCCACACTTATAACTCCGTAATTGAGTTGACCTCTGCTCACATACTAGGCCAGTTCCAGTCACAAGTCCCATTCACGTTCAACAGGTGCATTATGCAGTGACACATGACACCGTCTATGCTCCATGCTACATGTGGAGGTTGCTTTCGTTTCCTTATAAAATGCAAATGCTTATGTTATAGTGAGAACGCCTAGTTGCGCTCTTCTACTTTAAAAGGTAGCTTTTCATCGACTTACTTGTTGCTGCAGCAACAAGAGCGCTACATTTAACTGGAATTTTAAATTTTCTCTACCGATTGACTTGGCTAAGCTGAGCGAATGCTGCTTTGCGTCAGTCAAGCATGGCTATGGGCGTGCAAAATATATTGGAATATTTGGGTGTGTTTTCGCAATCAGTGCACAAAACTCCAAATTTTAATACAATATACTTACATGTTAAAACGAAGTGAGAATATTGTTGGCTATTCTTCAATTACGCTCCCTGATTACTTCCAGATGACATTCACTTTGGCTTTCTAAAACAGCACTGTCCCAAAATTTTTGCTTAAGGATCAAAAACCAAAGTTTCCAGAACGTAAACATGTGCGCATAAAACCTTTTCTAATGATGACGAACTGCGGAGGAATACAGTTGTGTTAGGTTAGATTGTGCTTCTATTATTTGATTAAGCATTTGACGTTCAAAGATTGTGGCTAAATCACCTACCAAGCCACGCAACAAATGATTGACCCTTGGCGTTGCTGACAATGGGAAAGGCCGAGTAGGCACTTGCACGCGGGACCGATAAGGTCCGTTGTGAAAATAATTTCAATGCACGTGATTCCTGCTCGAAACCACCTGGTTACGGTGGCTAGGAAGCATGAGTGGATGAGGATCACAAAAGCCCCACAAACCCTTCGGTATTTCCAGTTTTGTAAGGCTGATGAGTCCCATCATCTTCATGAAATTATCTGCTTGCTTGATATAATAACACCCAAATATGCGNCCTACCAAGCCACGCAACAAATGATTGACCCTTGGCGTTGCTGACAATGGGAAAGGCCGAGTAGGCACTTGCACGCGGGACCGATAAGGTCCGTTGTGAAAATAATTTCAATGCACGTGATTCCTGCTCGAAACCACCTGGTTACGGTGGCTAGGAAGCATGAGTGGATGAGGATCACAAAAGCCCCACAAACCCTTCGGTATTTCCAGTTTTGTAAGGCTGATGAGTCCCATCATCTTCATGAAATTATCTGCTTGCTTGATATAATAACACCCAAATATGCGGAGGCATGGCTTTGTCAGGTATGTATGCGAATTTCAGGAATCATAATGAAGGCCACCCGAACGATGTTTTTGATCATTTCAAGTAAGTATGGTGCATTTTTGGATTTGAAATGATGGTTTAAAATGGGCTTTTGAAGCTTGTGAAGTTACATGCAAGCCAAATTGTGCATGCCATTATAGATCAGCATAGCATGTGCAATGATGAAATTGGTAAATTTAACAATCATTGCATTGATGACAGTGTGGCCAGACTCGTGGGAAATAAATTGTAAGTCGCTCAGACGCCAACATCTAACACTATGGCTTGAAACACTTTGTGACTTGGTTAGCATCAACCAGATTAATAGTTTAAAATGTTACCTTCCTTCCTGTTCAGCTAATGCTGACTTCCACCCGCATCAGTAATCACGAGGAAGGGCAGGCAAGGAGATGACCTCATATGCGTATGTGCACACGCGCATCATCAGCCAACCTTTCTCCTGTCAAATGCAACTTAGTAATTTATCCAATGGCAATGTTTAAGTGACTGGTAAGGAACACATGCGAAGTTTACGTGGATTTTGTCTTATTTCAAAATGTTACTCGATTCTGCACCCGATATTAAGGCAATGGCATTTTTTCAGCGTTTGAAGGATGCAGCAGAGCAAGGCGATAGAGGGGTTTGAGAGTCTGAACAGCTTAATCATCATTCGCTTAAAGTGCTAATGCAAATAAACCTAGAGGTTTTCAAACTAGCAAGTTTGTCGGCTGAGAGCAGTGGATCACTTTTTGGCTTAAAGGTTGATGCGAATCAATAATCAACCATGTAACTGTTCACTGAAGGCGAATTGAACCGTACTTGCCAAGCATTTCGAACACAAAATTTTGATGAATATGCTCATGTATTTTAGCAGCAGAAGTGAACTTTTACTCGTAGTCGAAATAATCAAAGGCTGCACTTGCTCAACGTATTCTATTGGTTAATTCGTTATTATGTTCTTTTTCCCGAACGCCTTGACGTGCATGATTTTGTGTAGACAAAAATACTCTTCTGCACACAAAGGCGCAATGTTCCCTTAGTAAAAATGCTTCATAGTGTTATGTTACCAACTTTTTCAAGAATCACCGGAATTTCGTTCCTAAGTGTTATGGCTACAATTATAAAAATACGTTTGTAAATACCTAATGTATGTTTCTGATGCCTAACGAAGCAAAAGTGTGATTTGACTTTAAACTGATGCTCGTCTTCAAACACAGCAGCGAACTATTGGTCATGGCTCTTCCAAACCTGCACAGGCAATATTTCTAAGCACGAAGCCATTGCTACAGTGGATTGAATCAAGGACAATAGGACAAATCTGACGTGCACTTGATTAAGTAGCTCTTGCTCTGCATGAGGGAGGCTCAGGGTTCCAGTTTTGCCATCTTCAATCTGTGTGCCCTGTGTGGGATCTTTGATCGGTGTTCCACGGCCAGAAGCCTATGTGTGCGGTGCTGTACCAGTGCGCCCGGTCAGCAGGAAGTGAGTCGTAAGAAATTTGTAATTTTTTACCCACTCCAGTGATTTAGTTGGCCAAGACATTAGCCACTGGACATGAGCGAGCTCGCATAATGTCCATTTACGTGCTCTTGTTGATAGTGCAGACAGCCAATTCAGCTGTTTTAAAACGGAGTTGAATCAGATCGAAGGTAGCTTAGAGGAGGGTGATGGGATGTATGAAGCTGACAGGAAGGGAGGAAGGAAGAGTGGATGAAGGCGGAAGAAAAGGCGATTAAAATTGGTGGTGCAGTGGTTAACACACTAAAAGTTCTGGAACACATATGGTCACCAAGAATGGCACATATGGGCTCAGCCGGGATTCGAACCCGGGACCTCGCGCACCCAAAGCGCGAATCATACCCCTAGACCACTGAGCCACATTTCGGCGCTTTATAAAGACTGTTTACCACAAATGTCGCATTCATAATTACTCGTATAATTTTTAGGCTGTCTGTGTTTCATAAAGTCACTTTGTCAGTAGAATTATTACTTTATCCTGTAGGTATGTGCACCACAACTGCAATCGTCTCTGACAGACTCAATAACGTCTTTGAATCCTTTCGAGTGTGCCTCAAACATACTGCACCAGTGGATGCTTGCGCATCCATGCCTGTACCCCTCATTGTCTGGATAACAGGCTGTAGACTGTTCCACGACCTGCATGTTGGCTATTACTAATGCACTGATTAGACTCACCAGGCTTGACACTTATTTGTGGCAGTCATGAATTCGATGGATTGTGGTGTTTAGGAAAGAAGCAGAAGCCAAGTTTTTGGCATCAGATCTTACCTCTTTTGCAAGAATTTGTCTTCCTTGCATAAAATTTGTCGAGAATCTGTTGAAATGACACCTGGATGTACAGAAAACTCGTGGTAGCGATCGAACCGTAGAAGAGCTTAAGCCAGCCTCGTGGAGGCCTAATTGTAATGTGCCAAACGTTTTTAACGATACGCAATGTGCTCCTTAGTGTTGATTGCGCTGTTTCAGCGGCTCTTTGCACTATCATCTCGAAAGAGCCCTTCTTCATCTCCCCTTCTATTCTTTCCTTTTATGCTGACTATTATACGTCTTGGCACTTATTTCCATTCCACACCTATTTTTCTCGTAGTTAGCAGTCGCTCTTAATTTTTCGCCCTATTAATGCTTAAAAAATTACTACACGGTGTTGTTGGATCTGACGATTGATCGCACGCGGTATCAATAATGTTGGGTTTTGTTGAGGAAAAATATTTCACGTTGAAGTCTAATTGTCCCAGCACTGCTACAATTTATTTATTTTGTTCCTTCACGTGGACTTGCGCATCAATGCCATTAGATGAATGGACACTCATGTCTAAATCGACTCGTTTGCTTTCTCCTAGCATATTTTTCTCCCACATGCGTCTGTGCTTTTAATGCTACTACGTTTGATTTGGTGCTATGACTAACATTCGCAGTCTGTGTTGCTTCAAATGTGTTCGTTTTACAACTTAGTAGATCAAAATTGAGGAGAGCGTGAGTACGGATATCGTATGTACACTGAATTAGGCGTGCCCATCGCCAATCGCTCCCAGTAACCTGATTAGCGTGGTGTAGATTGGCTCGCAGCTTGTACGGCGACAACTATTTCCAAGATTTAGGCAATGTCTATAGCTGGAAGTTGTCCAAATGTGCTCCATAAAGAGCACGAAGTGCATAAATGAGCCCACTTGTAGCGACCATGCGCACAACTGATCCGACATTTTTTTGACTGACCCACGTACACGGTGGAGGAGGTTACGCAGACATTGTTGATTGACATGCAGTTAGATCATAAGTGAAAGACATATACCTCTGGCCGTACAGCACCGGCCATACACAAGGCCGCCTGTATTTATCTTCCATGGTCGTAACTTCGTTCTTAGCGGTGGGATTTGCAGCACGTCCTATCCCTGATTTGGCGCATAGGATTTCATGCATTCACACCGTGCCTAGGTGCTAATTAGCCCCCGTCTAATTTATCTTTTTATCTAAATATTGACCTTAAATAAATAAAATTGAGTACTATAAAAAACGTGTACCTTTTAGTGTGACGCAAGCAAAGCCTTTGCCAAAATCATCTGCTTACTTTAAAGGAGAATGACTGCCCAGGTCTTCTAGTGCTCACAAAGCCATAATGGGGCATACCAGAAGTTAGAATAGTCTATCAAAAGTGTGCAACAGTGGGAGACAATCTGAATCTAGTGTTCATTCAAGTAAGAAGAGGCCCACAGTGATCATAACCAGGGCACAAGAAAGGTGGGCATTGCCCATACCTAGCGCATCATCTTTTAATCTTCCAGTCGAATTTCGCACGATTATAACCCTTCATACTTCACAATACCCTTCACGATTTGGTGGAATGTCTTGTGCCCAAAAGTACAAAATAGCTTTGTTTAAGCTATGCTTCATAGCGGCCCATGCATCCATCCTTCGGCAAACTTGCATTTGCATCCTGCTCTCATGCATAGCCTTTTAATTTGATGCAGCCTGTGATTCAGCTTGTGATGGGCTGTCAGGTAGTGTTGCTCTGAATATAACAATTAAATGCGCATTTAAAAAACGCTGAAACTTAAAATATACTTTCTGTGGGTATAACGGCAATGCTCTTTGCAGTTTCGCACACATTCTTTGGGTGACCGGAGAAGGAGTCAATAATCCCACGCTTTGTTAGCCAGACTTGAGGCCTATAAATGTCAGCTGTTTTGTGTGCACTATAAGTTTCAGCACATATGACGTAAGAAATACAATTGCCCCTGTAGTATCTGGCTTCTGATTGAGACACTGTTTCATCCCGCAGTTCCTATTCGTCAGATGTCGATGGCTCAAAAATCCACACGGTCTGTATCAGGACGCGTACAAGCATGATGCTCTCAGATTGTTCAGAGATGTTGATAGTGCGTTGCCAATACTAGTTTGAAAGTGCTACCTGTACCTCAGAACTATAAGTGTAATTTCAGACACAAGGACATATAACAATGTAGTGGTTCCTTATGCCCGTCACGGTTACGTTGATGCGATGTGCATAAAAGTGTTAATGGGCACTTCACTTATGCACTTAGGCGTCAAAATTGTGGAAGACCACAAATCTGAAAGTAGTAGTTCACTTAAGATCGTTTACAAACGGTATTGAGGCGGGTTAGCAATAATGCGTTTATGCAACAATCGTCATTTATTGTAATAGATGGGTCAGCTACGCAGGTAGGAATCTGGGCAATTTATATGGCTGCCGGGCCGAATGCATAAAAGGACGTTTCTTGGACTCTCAAGCTACCAGATACTTCGACAATTTATCCCCTCCATCAAAGAAATGAAGTTACTTGAATTCATGCAGTCCAAGTGATGAGTTCGGGGAGCATGCGCATGAATGCTGCGTAATGAAATGATGTACTAGTCGTCTTTTAGTGGTTTTAAGTTTGTGCCATCTTCATGGCAAGATTGGAAGGGATGTACGATTAACAGAAGAAGAGAGCTCTCCCACAAGAAAACACAAATTCGCATAAGAGCATCGCAGATTTTGCACAAGAAAAGACAAAGAAAATTGATGAGCGATAGCTTGCATCCTTTCTACCAACTTTTAGTTTCCATTTGCAATTTATAATGCTATAGGAAACAAAGTGTGAGTTAGGCAAACCATTTGGTGCACAAGATGTAGGCATAGTTAGGAAATAATATATTAAGGCTTTGTAACACCGCGAATATAGCCAAAAGGGAAAAAACTGCAGAGCTGATGACATTGGTCACGCATCAAAAGCGCTGGCACTAAAAATGGCAAATGTTTTACTTAGATCTGAAGCGGTGGTGATAAGCGTGCTTCTCAAAGCGGTAGAAGGCATTTCGCCTCTTTTATCAGGCAATTTTACAATGCTGTTTTCTTGCGGACAACATTTGAGGCGAAAAATTGACACTCTGTAGTAAGCCTATTGTGGACGAATCGCTACTTCCTCCTGGTGGATGGAGAGTGACATTAGATATGGGGCAGAGTGTGGATGCCAAACGCTTCCCTAGTTGAGATTTCTGGCTCTCCTTCAGACAGCAGAGAGTTTAACTCCTCATCAGGGAGTTTCCCTCCTCACCTCATACATCACAGTGCATAGCCACTGGCCACACTCCTGCTCATTTGCATGGCTGCTCTGTTTGGCTAGCTATCTGGGTGGCCGATAAATTAGAGGTAAGTGCAGTTGGGCTCTGGATGCAGGTCACGTGCCTATTTCTGCTATAGACAGCCACCCTGTATGCAGAGGTAGGTGACAGTTGAGAGCTTGATAAACCGAAAAGTCAGAGCTAAACATGGCTAAATAATCCACTAACCAGTAGAGCATTGCTTTGGCCAACGATGTCCTGGGTTATGAGCCCAGCTCCCTTTCACTGCTGCACTTTGCTACCACCATCTACACCCCTCGGACTATCCTGCCGTTGCCACTCAGACCAGCATAGACAACATAACATGGCACTGGACTTAGCTTCAACCCTCCCATCAAGTTGACATGTGTTCGCGAGAGAACATACACAGGCAAATAGAGGAATGGTGACTGCATTGCTCGGCTTTCAGTGTGGACAGTGAGCTCGTTGTTGAGCATTGTTAGAGATTCGATTTACAAATTCTCGATTAGCCTATAATCATGCACAGCTCTACTACCCAAATGGAAGCGCAATGTAATCTAAGAATTTATTTAAAAATGAGCAAATTTTTTCAAATGAAGCGCACTTTTGCAGACCCATTCTTTTGTAGAACAGTTATTTTCTTTATACTTTTTCTGGTGCCCTGTGCGGCATAGCCTGAGACACAGGCAACTTGCTTACATAGCCACCTTGCCGTATCAACACGTCTTTTTTTAATACTTTCGCCAAAATCACTGGAACTTTTAAGCTACGTGCCCATTCCTCCAAATGTTGGCCATCAACCTGTCTGTGCTGCTACGATCTGCATTAATTAGAGAGATAAGAGAACTAGTCGGAGATAGGCGATGAGGAGGAGATATTAGGGCACCTTTATTGGGGCGAGACCTTTACTTTATCTTATGCAAGGTGTTTTTTCTTCGAGCGATTGCTAAGGCAGCCCACCTATTTGTTGCCCGACATTCCCACTTGTAGACCTATACTGCGTTCGCCATCGGTTATCATGCTATACACAAGGGATCTGTCCACTTGTCCTCTTAACCAACACTTACACACATGGAACAACTGTCCGGAGAACTAATTTTGCCCTCCAATCTGAGTACTTCAGCCATCAATATCAAGGAGATTACACTTGCAGCAGTTGAAGACCAGGCGCATACCTTAAATGAGCAGTTCTTTATGACTACCACAAACGATTTTTTCTCAACGCAACTGACATTTGGGTTGAAAAATAATCGCCTCCCATCTTATCAAAGAGAAGGAAGGCAGGATTAAGTGAGCGTTCCATATATATATATATATATATATAGGCGGATGAAACCCCTTGTGACACTATAATATCTCAAGGTCCAAGGGTAGGATTCGCGCCTTAAATATCTGGTGCCATTATAATAAAAGCTCGTGGGTTGGAGGTCGATGGTGGTGGACGTCAGGTCAGGGAAGGTCTTACAGCCTTACCTCTCTCAACTACCCCTCCTTCTTCTCCTTCCCCCATTGCCAGCTACTTGTTGCAACGTAAATGATCACTTTCACCATCGTCCTCATTCTCCCCAACAGCAAATCACACACGTCGTGGTGTGGCGCTACGTACCATGCACTTTGCCATTTGCGGTGGGTCAGACGCTAGAGTAGCAAAGGAGGCGGAGAGCTAAGAAAGGGATGCGCACTGTCGAGAGGAGGCAGGGGAATGAGGGGAAGGCAAGACGGTGCCCTCTGAGAGATTCGAATCCCCGACCCCCAGTTTACAACACCAGTGCACAAACTCCTGAGCTACGAAAGCTGCCTAGAATGAGTGCTGCTTCACCAAGCCTCCTCAGACTCCACCAGTGTTGCACGCCACTCACTCGGCTACACTGCAACTGTCACACATGATGCAGTGTCGTGTCATGTAACGCCGTGGCATGGTGTGGCTTGGCATTTAGTGGAAGGAGAAAGATGCAGGCAACGACAGTGAGGGTAGGGAGAGGAGGAGGATGACGCAGGAAGTGAGTGAGTGGGTGGTTGTAGAGAGGCTGATGTGGGAAGAGGGTGGTGGCGGAGACGGTGATGGAAGAGAAGGGGAAGGAGGAAGGATGAGGAGGAGGATGGTTAGGTTGTTTAGGTGAGTACCGACAGTGGTCGGTTAGAGCGCCGTGCTAATAACGCGGATGTCGAGGGTTCGAGCCACTCTCTGGCCAGTTGGTCTTTACCACCACACACTTCTCTTCCTGCTTGCTCTAGCAGTAGCAGCACCCATCCCTCTTCCCAGTGCGTGCATGCGTGCAGTGGGTGGGTCAGGTGGTATGTTCTATCAACCCTCCGTTCCGTCAGGCTGTAGGGACAAGTTGCGAGGGTTGGCAGAGGAGCAGAGAAAAGGTAAACGCTCACGACCCTGACAGGACTCAAATCCAAAATCTTCCGATCCGAAGTGAGACGCCTTATCTATCAAGTCACAAGGTCGACTTCTGTTCGTCTCGCCTGCATTGTTCGCCTCACGCCGTCCACCACCTCACCGCCACCACCTCCAGCACCGCCACCACCACCATCTGCTGCTGCTGCTGCTGATGTGGTCTGGTATGTGTGAAGCGGTGGATGCCTTATGCAACGCAACCCATGCACTAGCAATCCATGCAGCCATTCACCCATCCCTTTACTCATCCATCCAAATAACCAGCCAGCTAGCCACCTATGAGGAGAAAGAGAAGAGGTGGTGTTGGTGACAGTTTGATGATGAGTGCGAGGATGTCGGTCCCATGGTGTAGTGGTTAGCACTCAGGGCTTTGAATCCTGCGACTCGAGTTCGAATCTCGGTGGGACCTCGCGGTGCGGCAGCTGATCTCTCTGCACCCTTATGTCCTCCCATTATCCGTCACTTACCTACTGCTTGCCTTCATTTTGCGTGGGTGCTTAACGCAGAGTTGCAGTCGCCCACGCACACACAGCGTTAATGCAAGTCAATTCAACTGTTCACTCTACATCTTGGTTCATTTGCTTGCACTAACATTGCAGCACATGGTTACATGCAAGAAAGAGGTACAGTTAGCACAGCGTAAATGCTCGCTCCGACTACACTGCATGGTGCGCGTGAGCGATTGGGTGAATGGTGGTGTGCGGTAAATCACTCGAGATGTATGGAAGAAACCTTCTTCCTGTGATCTTCTCCACTCGCCCACCTGCAATTATTTGTGGCTGTGTTTTGCAAGTCTTATTTCCTTTGAGGTAACATAAGTAGACGAGGTCCACCCTCACGCTCGCCTCGAATTGAACAAAGTAATGAGGAGGTATTTTAATTTTGTTTTAATGCCAAAACACACATTAGACTTTGTATGATTACTTTGCGAAATAAGGTCTGCTGGATGTTAAAGACTGCCTCCCTAAGGCATGGCAAGAGTGAAATAAACGCATCTGAGTAGGGAGACAATTATGCGATTCATCAAAAAACCTTTAAAACAGCAGCGATAATTAGTAAGGCAGAAACACCCGGCCTCGACAAAGATTGCTTTAAAGAAATTAAGCTAGTTCTCAAATTTTTGCAGTGAGCCCTCGCTTGTGGACTGAATTCAGCTCAACCGACCGCATTTCCGGGACTCCCGCCCCTCCTTAACAATGTCTTAACTCACTTACCCCTGCTAACAGGAAAGCCTATGAGCTGTTGAGTCACTCGTGTCCCAAACCTGACATCTGGTATTGTAGACGCGTACGAGGAAAGGCATGTGTGCATTACACCTGCCCTGGGCTAAATTTAATAGGTCGCTAAGTGACCTTTTACGGGGACTAGTCAGAAGTCGTCACCGACAGTAAGTTATGTGCCCATTAAATGTCCACTTTGGAAGTTCTCATGGAGCACAGATTTGCATTCTGGCATAGCCCTGTAATTCGCACACCGGCAACTCTAGTGGTAACCCTGACGGCCAGTTGGTTGAAAGTTTTGTAAGACCGCCTTTAATTTAGGGTAGGGAATTCCTTTGGTCAAACCAAATTATGTTTGATGGGATCTTTTACTGGCGCCACGTGTTGCTCCTCCGAGCATAGACTCACCTTACCTTCAAATGCGTACCTTCTCCAGCTAGGGTCATTTTATTCCTGAGCCACCTTATTTGGAGGGAATTGTATTTTACATATGTAAACCTAGGATATCTGCGAAAGAACAAATGCCACACACAGGGTCGCGCAAAGATTTAAAACCAAATAAGGTGAAACCTCGATTCAATCAAATGTCTGTGTGGGTCCGTTTAGATTGGCTGGGATTGGTTCAAATGGCTATTTGACTTCAAGCTTACCTAAAATCACATTTTAAGGCTTATTTACGGTCTTGCAATCACTTATCGATAATACTGCTGAATTAGTGCTGTATTTGAGGAACTTGCTCCACGTTTTGTTAAGAGACCACCTGGGTGCTTTCCCGTGTGGCCCTGTAACCAAGCCATGCTAGAGTTCTTTCCTTCCTCTTCTCCTTTTATATTCTGTCTTTCTTGGTTTTCAGAAAGGTCTCAAAGTGCTACAGTGGTGAGTATCGCTGAAATTCTATCGAATTACACGAAAGAAGATCCAAAACACCCTTTTATTCCCACGAATAGTGCAAATAGGAACTCCACCGCACCTTCTCAAATAGGGCAACAGAGGATGGGGCATGTTTTCACCCAAAATTAATTGGTTTTTGCCTAAAGAAATAACTTGGATGGGTGTAAATACGGATTGTTGGCCCAATAATCACCAAGAAACCTAGCCTCAACAGCGTGATATGGGATTGATGGGGAAAAGCCTAAAGAAAACTTCAGCAACGATTGAAAGCTATACCCTACTAGAATCAGTTCTCATGGAAAATTCTTTTATATTCGCGTTAAAAGGTAGCATAATGCTCCAAGTTTAGTGACCAGAAACGCATACCTTCACGGAAAAGATTTTAATTGGGTCATTGATTCGTGTATGCCTATAATTATCCCATTTGTTTTATCTCGACTTTTGTTAGAATTGATGGTAGCCCTCTGTAGTGAATTATCATGCTCTTGATAGCAAAAATAATAGCTGGGGTCTCTCACCCAGCTTCCTTCAAGAAAAAAACATAGTAGGTGGAGCGCATTGAGAGGCCCTTTCCTCATTCCCTCCTCCTTTTCTCCTTCATTTATTCACCAATTTTTCTTTGCATTATTTTATCCACTCCTGTTACTGCTTTCTTCCATTGAGGTTAGATTGTTGCTTCAGCTCACAATTTTCGCGTTTCATCTCACCATCGCACATGTGTGACACATACAAGCACATGCATTGCCAATGTGCGATCCCCTCTTAAAACCCTACCACTAGCACTGTTTTGTTTTGTCTCATGCATATGTGCATGCATCACTGCCCCTTCGTCTTCATTCCACCCAACATCTCTCTTAATACATCTTCGTCATCACCAGTGAGGGATTGAGTGAGTGAGTGAGTGAGTGAGACTTAGTGCCCACTTCTGTTGTGCTTCCACTTGCACGTACAGCGTGATAGTGACCAGGCAACTGACATTCTGCATGGTAGAGAAACCGATTAAATCAATTGCTTAGGTATCTTTTGCAAACTAAGTGTCCTCAACACATCTGTCCGCAATCCACTGCTCCTTTTTTGTTGGTCTACCTTTCGTTTGTCCTGTTTGGATGCTTCTTCGGCTTTCGTTGATGTCCTTGCATTTTTGCGTGGACAGTGGTAGGCATTGCGGCCAAAGAAAAAGAGGGTGATCATGCAGGAGAGGATGAAGAGGAGGAAGAACCCTACAGGAGTGTTTAATGTAAAGCCCATCATATTCCAACACATGCTCGATTTCCTCGCCTCCCCTATAAGTCGTCTATCGCGCTCGAAAAAAATGGAAAAGCCACCGATGCAGACACCGGCCATAGAATATCAGAACTTTGAGAGAGTTTGAATGTAAGAAAGGAGAGGGTGTGAATGGCACAAGAAATGTTTGCATTGAAGGGGAGGAAAGGAAGGCAAAGGGTCGTTTGAAGAAGAGGGTGCAGGAGGAGGAACGAAAGGAGGACAGGAGAACGGAGAAGGTGAAGGCTATCTGTCAGGGTTCTATCCAGCCAATATATTGGTCGAGAAGGCGCGGCAAGGGATCAGTGGCTCCCAAGTTGACGGTCAAACAAAGAAGATGCTTGGCAGGTGGAGCCGACTCTTAACCATCACCATCAGCGGACTTGTGTGGCGCCGACCTCAGCCAACTCACCGACACAGATTCACCAAGTAAATCAGAAATTGATGGAGTAGGGAATGCCTGCTATTCACCACCTCGTCGCAAGCCAAGAATATAAGACTTTCTTTCTGCCCTATGCAGCATCTTCATTATGAAGAAGACATTATGGACATTAGAGTTGCTGTTAGTGCCCCTGCTAGCACAGCCAGCGGTTAGAGAAGGAGGTGGAGTAATAGGAGATAGGTGATAGTGACCTTTGCTTATACCAATTGCTAATGACTCTCCGTCTGTCCACCCCTCCTCCACTTCTTTCTCTCCTTCTCTCCATTTAGTGGTTGGTTGAGAAGTCGAGTTGCCTACAACATACTGCAGCTGTCCGCCAGAGTCGACAACAAACTACCCGCCATCGCCACTACCGTCGTACGCCATAGGCAATGTCCCCTCCATCTTCACTTCTTTCTCCGTTTCTTTACTTCCTCTTCCTCCTCTTCCTCCCCCCTTCTCGTATAGCTGTTTGCCTTCCACCTACTCTATTTTTCGCATTCACATCTCATCTTTCTGCATTCTCCCATTCGCGTTCATCTGGACTTTCGTCTATTGCAGAGGTGACCGCTTCAGCACCGGCTCCTTCCATTTCTTCTTCCGCCGCAATTCCAGGCGTAACGATGAATTGGAGCTTTATATCAGACGCGACTTGCGAGTTGGCCTTCCATCCCCCACCCCCACCCTCCTCTACTGCCTCTTCTACTTGCACCTCCATCTGAAATGCCTTGTGGTAGACTCCTTTGCTTCTTTGGCGGCCCACACGTTACTTAGCACTATAATGCATTTTTTCTTTCACTGGGTCCCCTTATCGCATAGTCAGCAAGATGGAGTTTCTAATTCTTAGTGAGAAGTTGTGGGGGACGCGGTCATTAAGGAGTAGTTAACAGATTCGTCCAAATGGTAATTTGACTGGGTGTCCTTCTCCTTACCGTTGCCAAACTAACACATCTACTTCCCCATTGGTTTGAATTTCTCTAAGAAGGCAGGCAGGATTTGCAGGGAACTGATTATAGGCAATCCCACCTGCCAATACGGAGGCCTTGAATGGATGCTCAATGATTTGCGTGGCAGCTGATCCACTTAACGCTGGATTGGTGCATCGCTCGCATATGGCACCGCTACTTTTACATTTCTCTTAACGGTGCTTGCATGTGGGCTCCCATCACAATCCAGCATGGCGGAATCCATTGTTTACGCACTTATCACCTCTGTCACCATCAATCATTAATTCTGATCGGACAAAACAAGGAAAACGAAACACCTTTTTCTCTGTGGAGACAAAATGTGCAATACGAGAACATAATCTCCCTCACCAATACACACATGTGTGCTGCAGTGTTCACGGCCAACTATTTCCCACCATCGAGGAAGACGAAATGAAGAAGACATAGTAGTAGTGGGAAAAAGTCATATCTATGTCACATACTAGGACAGATATTGCACTGCCAAACTAAGAAAAGGCTAAGAATCCACTGTCACAGTCAAAAGGTAGCTTTGTTCAGTCGAAGCACAGTGTCGAATCTCTGAGTGTTTTTTACCTGATTCAATGAGTAAAATAGTCCAAAGAGTGCCCAAACCCTCTCTTCTTTTTGAGTATTATCTTTGGTGATCCCTTTGGACCTGAACAGTGACCTGAGAAGCAAATGCTTGATAGGTCGACAGATGAATGTGTCCGTGAGTGGATGGATAAAAGGAATGAGGAATAAATTGATGGAGGTGGTGATGATTGGACCGATTTTGTCTCTATGCTTGTAAGGAAGGGACATGCAATCCACGTGAATTTGGCAGCCACGTTCTGTCTTGGTGGGTAAAAGTGAGGGATTGCGATGTTGCCAGAGATTTTATTGTGTTGTGAGTGGCCCCATTTTTAAAACTTCACAAAGGAAGAGGAATTAACCTAAATGCAGTGCTTAATCCCTACCCATCAGTTTGAAAATCCAAATATGAATTTGGGATTTTAATTAGAATGCAATCACACACACCATGTCAGAGAAGGAGAACCCAAGGTTGTGCCTATTGACCTTGGTTGCTATTGCCGACCATCTTTCAGCACTTCAACACTCCCACCCCCTTCTCTGACAGAATGACAAACACTTGTCAATAGCCTAGTGTTGGCATATTTGACTGAAAGCGAGGCATCATTAACCGTAACGGAATCACAAAGCAAAGTTCTTTAAGGCATCAAAAACATGATGCATGCGAATGCATTGATGGGCGGTCGATTCCATTGCCACTGATGCCTCAATATTTGTTGTGGTCGAAGTCATAGCTGTCTCTTGGGTTCCCCAGGTAAACCATGAGGCTAAGGAAAAGGGAAGCACAATTAACCATCGTGGACAAATTAATTTACAGGATGGCTCTTGGAAAAGAATGATAGACTTTTGAGACGCCTCCAACCTACCACATTAAGGCTATGGCGCAAACCTGACCCAGGAAGAAAAACAAGATGCATCGTCTACTTTAGTAAATCATCTTATACGACTCTAGACTGTTAAACGTTGCAACAATAACGTTCACGTGATTCAATCGCCTCAAACAGCGCATTTTTCAGCGTCACACATATGCGACAAAATTACTTAGCAAATAGTGTCCCAAAAAATGGGGCTAGTCTAGGCTTCTCGATACCGGAAAGCAGTACTTAATTAGCTGTTAATCAATAAAGTCGGCCAAGTATTCAAGACACTGGTTTTTGAATTCAGACATCGAATTTCTGAACCCTGATATTTTCTTTCGTCCCGCAAAACTGATGACAATCTAGCTAATTTAACTCCATTATTTGGCCTTTCGTACCACTTCATCTGACGGCGCAAGGAACTACTCATCACTTGGAAAATCCAACCGAGTCTGCAGATACAGCACAGAAAGTTAGCCGACATTTAACACTACCTGCAAGTGCTTTATTATGATGCAGCATGGGTTAACCCCTCGTATGACCCACCCAATCTCACCCTGATTCCGATGTGCGCACGGAAGCTTGTGGCAGCATTAACATTAGTTCGTGGGTCGCTCTTTAGATTGTTTGCAAATCGGAGCTCCTATGAGCAAAGTCTACTTTACTCTCCCTATTTTGCTTGCGTCGACAAGGCATGGCCTTCCATGGATTGGGTGCTGCATCAGTACTTGTGGGGACGTACGAACACAATCGCTCATTGGTACAAAAAGCATCCAAAATCGGCTTCAAGGCATTTCATTGTAGAACAAAGCAATTGCACTTGGCAGTGATTTGTCACCCACTTGACTTGGCCACACTCAGCCTTATTGCCTCGACGATGGGAAGGTTCTGACTAGACTGCTTCGACAACCATGACGCAATAATGACTGAGGGATTATTGGAAAAGTGAAACAGTCAGTCTGCATTTCCCTTATTGCTTTGCAAAGTTTGGGCTGGTAAGTAAGGTTTGTTTAGCCTAGACGCCAGAGAATGTATGATCATGGTGCGAGTTGTAAAGTTGTATCCATCAGTCTTGGAGATTGCGTTCACGCTTTGCTTCTGGATGTACACAAACTGCGCAAGTCTGGTCAAGGCAAATCACCGGCCATTTATAAGTGAGATCACACTGCATTATTCTAAACGCCTGTTACATCATATAACTTGCATTCAAATTCATTCACCTATCGCTAATCATTTGCATGTCGGCAGCAGGGAAGCCTGCTGATCATCACAAGCTGTAGGCAGCAGTGGTCGTAAATCATTAACAAGGGGCAGCACATTCGTAGCCCATATTTTGTCTGCATCTATCACCGCCTGATGTTGATTGCCAATAAAATACTCTGACACTGCTATCACTGCATCTCTCAACTTCTCGCCCTCACACGCTCGCACGGCATTCTTTTAAATGACTTGCAAGCCTTCATGAAGGTGGCTTTGAATTACCCAGGACAAACGTGTCTCCAATGAGAACTAGCATGTGCATTATTCCCATGGTGGTCACTGAGTGGGTTGCCTGTCCTTCCAGTGTATAAAAACTTGTGATTACCGGCACGTGGTAGTAGGAATTTGTGCGGCTTCCCACCAAAGTCGTACCCCCATCAACAGCACTTATCGTTACAATTTGGTCAATCGTGTCGCAGAAGGCGGTCACCGCAGGACATGAGTTTGCCAGTGTGAACGCTGCGTCGTTGCTTCTTACGATGATATCGCGTTTGTGATGTGATGGGCAACTGGTGCGTGGGGTGCCAAAAGGCGCTAAAGTAAACTACGAACACATCTCTTTCCGCTCAGTGGTCATGATTAGTGGTACCAACCTTGTCTGAATACGCCCCACCACTGTCGCTCAACCCTATGCGGCACGCAATTGAGGATAGTGTATGACCGCTTCAACAAATGGGGTATTCCTCCTCCATGGAAGGTGTGAAGGAGATCTAGCTCGCAGGATCAGTTAACTATTTCGAAAGTGTCATTATTGTGCTTTGGTGCTGTCATCCATGCTTTTTAACGATCTATGTGGTGAGCTCATCCGATGGTTTGGTTTCTTGGTCGATCACAGAGCATGCATTGTACATGATGCTGCTGGCCAGCTGTGGGTATTCTGATGCATGGGAGGCCGGCGGAGTTGCCTGAGGGCAATGGTGCAGTAGCGACAACCTAAAGTAGCCCCACCACCTAAAACTAAGTTAATCAAAGCACCTAGGTTATTCATAGCCCTCTCCTAATTCGAGCATCTTCCGCTGCCCTGCCATTGATCGGCCGCCGGTGTCTGCCATCATAACTTGTCAGGGGTGTAGGAAAAGCATCACAAGATTACAGCGCCTGTCATTGAATTTTCACTTAAAAGAGGGGGGGAGGGTACCACAACCACGACTGTAATATTGTACTACCGCTCTTATTAACAAAAAAGAGAGGGGACTTAAAATGTCACCAGAATGATGGTTATTCGAGCACCAGTGCTGTGGTTGCAACCCTTTTCCATAGATTGGATTAATCGGCAAGTTGTGATTAAAACACGCAATCACTTTATTGATGATCAGTTCGACAACATAAAGGTCAAATAAAAGGATGGACAGAATTTTTATTTAATTAGTTAAACGGAATTCAACTAATCAGTCAATCAATTAGCCACAGAGTCAAATCATTATTCGGTGGAATAGTTAAGAAATTGGGGGACCGATTAGTGAGTTTGAGGTTTAGGACAGCGATGCCAGCAGTAGCACGAGAAAAATAGGTAGCACAGACGCTTCCTTAGCCGTTTGAACCACTAGGATGGAAGAAGAGCAGTAGGAGATGGAGGTATTTTCTCTTGGGTAGGAAAGACGTTAGCATAGTAAACGAGAGGTGGGGATGAAGAGTGCAAACTTACTGAAGGACGCGGGTGAGTCGGAGGAAGTGAGTAATGGGCTTGGAGCAGAGAAGCGCAGCAAATGAGCTCTCAGCAAAAGTACCAGGACAAACACTGGACGGCTGGCTAACTGACTTGGTTCAACGTGCAATGGCACAAATGGTGGAGGCACTCATCGGGATAGTTTGAATTGCAGGAGGTCTGGTGTTTACCCCTTTGCAATCTCTCGATCATATTTACGCCCTCCCCTCCTTCTCCTTCCCTCTCCTTCCCTGGATTGACCTCTGTCGTGCTTCGCATGCTCGACAGTTGACTCGCAAGCAGCGGAGTCACTGCTGNGCTTGGAGCAGAGAAGCGCAGCAAATGAGCTCTCAGCAAAAGTACCAGGACAAACACTGGACGGCTGGCTAACTGACTTGGTTCAACGTGCAATGGCACAAATGGTGGAGGCACTCATCGGGATAGTTTGAATTGCAGGAGGTCTGGTGTTTACCCCTTTGCAATCTCTCGATCATATTTACGCCCTCCCCTCCTTCTCCTTCCCTCTCCTTCCCTGGATTGACCTCTGTCGTGCTTCGCATGCTCGACAGTTGACTCGCAAGCAGCGGAGTCACTGCTGTGAGCGATGACGACGCGGGAGAGTTGGATACCATCCAGGAGGGTGGCAAGTGCCGCCACTTTACCTGCTCATCCATATCCGACCACTGACACGTCATAGTCAAATAGTCGGACAGGTCACATTCTGGTTCATCATCCTCCACCAACTCAACTACGTCGTCGTCGCCCTGAGCTTGTTCTTGTTGCTCCGTCCTATTGTCGCGAGCAAGGCCTGAGTGAGGGTAGAAATGGGGATGATTGGACTTGAGCAGAGAAAGCTGAATAAGGGCTGAAGGCTGCTATTACTGCAAGTTATAATGCAGACGGGTCTGTGCGGATTCTACTTACACGTGAGCGAGTCGACTACTGCAAAATCCTCTAGTGGAAGCCAATGATGCCAATCAGAGGAACATGGGGGAGCCGCAGCTTGACACCTCTAAAAATGCGAGTAAATTATGATGCGTGACGTATTGACTGCTCTGTTGATGTTTTAACTTGAATTTTCGATCGATCGATCGGTGGGCGGAGGTGACCTTGAGGAAAGATAGATGGCGTCAATGACAAAGTTGTGCGTAGGTGCACTTGTAAACGCAAAGTGAAAAATCATTTCAGGTGCGAGTTAGCTTGTTTGGAGAGGCAGAAGATGAAAGGGGATGGGCGTAAATGTGTCACAACAGCAGCATGGGCTTCCCGTCGTGTCGTTCGAGGTCACGCCAGTGACGCTGAATTTGCTTTTGCGTTTCAAGGGATGATAAGGAAGGGAGGAGAAGAAAGCGGAACATGGTGGAAGAATAGGAAACAGCCTAGTACTGCCGCTATTGTAAGCAAACAGGCGTGGATGCTATTATTGGGTTTAGCGATATGGATAACATTTATTTGGAGGTAGGAATGACAGCCCACTGCAAATAGTTACGCAAGTTGTGAAGCCGATTAATGCATCATACTTGTCAACGACCAGGTCTCTTCACCAATTAGCAGTAGCGCCAAAACATTAAAATATGCAATTTGACAACTTCTTCCAATCGCATTTATTCGAATCCCATGCATATGTTCACCTAGAAGAAGACTGAAACAAGTCGTATGGCCAATTACGAAAGTAGGTAAGTTCAATTAGTTGCATGATTAGAGAATTAGGGGGACACAAACACTAGACCCGGTATTATTTGATGGGTACCGGTAGTGACACAAACGCTCACTCGGGATCTGTGCAAACAAGTAGGCCGCACAAAAATAGGTAAGTGGGAAGCGGCTTCAATGAAGATACGATTATTTTTGAACCACCCTAATGCGAGTTCTATTCAATCGGCAGCATCCGCAGCATATGCAAAAGACTACACTGAATAACGAGATAGCATACCTAATCAAATTAGATAAAATTAAAATACAATGCAAAATGCAATGCGAATGGACGGATGTGTGATTGGGTGCACTTACCATTTGACGAGCCTTTCCCTTCGTATATCCGCACTCTCAACTCGCACCGACGATTGGCGCTTTCCACCTACGACGTCATGGGTGTGGAAACCACCGCACTGCATTTAGCCAGCTCCCGCCAACTTCACTGAAGAGAGTATAAAGGTAGTATCCTGTATCAACGCTGCATTTGTCACAACTTACATTGGCAAAAGTCGAGCTTTTGGCTCACCTATCGCCTCCGCCAATGAGTTTCGAGCCGGAAAGCTTCCCCGTACCTGTGGAAGCGAAACGAAATTGTGACAAAAGGACCGATCAAATCAGCAGACTGACACCTAATTTAAGTTTGACGAGGGTTGCACATTGACGTCCCGTTCGTAGCAGAATCATTACCACCTCGATGTGAGTTTATTCAAATTACGCTTGCTGATGTTGGAGAAGAGTCAATTCGGTCCATCGATAGAGAAGAGCGTACTCAAGTACTCTTCTGGAAGATGCTAAATTCAATCCGCATTGACTCCTATAAGAGCAATAGATCCAACTTAAATGTATAGCAGAACACTTTTACAATACAATTGTTACGATTTAATTGTGGGAAGACTCGAGGAAGAAAGTCGATGGCAAGTTCTGTCCTTACTCATGCATTTTAAAAACGATAGGCACCAAAAAGCATCGAAACGAATCACGAAGTGGAATTCGCACCTGCCTACGTGAAACGCGGAGCAGAATGAGCGTTCACCTTCAAATTTCGTGCCCATTAGTTATTAACGAGGATCAGCTGCTGCACCATCAGAAACAGACACATCCACATTTGCCTCCAAATCCTCCATATTACGATCACCAGTTATGGCAAATATTTTAGCAGTGTTCGCCATTTCTTCCAGCAAACTGAACTTCTCCACCTGAGGTCACGACGTTATTGTGGTCGGTATAGAGCACAGCACAGCAACAAGCAAAACACATGCGCACAACGATGACCTTGAAATCGACAAATTAACCTATCTGTTACAGATTAGAAGCAAATTGCTAGAAGTCTTTAAGAAAAAGAAATCTTCGCCAAATTCGTAGCAATTACACTTAGAACATTTTTAATAATTTGTTCCGTGCATACGTGCAGTTGGTCAACAATAAATTATAGAAAAATTTTAAAGTGTAATCACATATTTAATCCGGGAGGTAAAAACATTTTAGCAAAGATTTTTGACCCAAGAAATAAACAAATGCAAATGAAGAAAGAAAATTTTGAAACACCACTTGTAAATATAGCGCTCTAACCTCCTTTGAATGCATAAGGAGATACAATACAAGGACAAAGTATCTACATTTGGCTTGCAGATAGGGATGAGGACTTATAGAGTGGCTCAGAGGTCAGTTATCTCGGTCAATGCAAAATGGTCAACTAAGTGAGCGTGGCTAGTTATCACAGCGCATCATCAAATTTTTGGAGCTGAAGGGATAACTGACCGCACTGTCACCCGTGGACTGGATTGGAAATTCGTGCGATGCGTGAATTGGATTTAGGGACGGGAAACTTTACTGACTATTAGGCGTGTCTACAGATGGACACAAGAATTTTCTCATAAAATCTTATTTACGGGCACCCAATAGCAGGTATTTTAAACACTTAATGGCTACTGTCACCGCAGGAGTTACTTGATTTTCCAGCAGAACCTGGATGTGCGATAGCTGTCTGAGGTGGCTGACGTCATCTACAGTCGCTTTGTTATGGGCCGTCAGTGTATGCATTTCTTCTTCTCTAGCGGAAAAAATCGGCATCAATGCCCTCCAAGATCAGGTTCGCTTTCCGCTGCCACAGATGTGGCTCTCCGATACTTTCCTAAAAAAAAACGAAGACACAATGCTAGATTCGGAGTTTAAACGGACTGGATCAACATTTAGAGCCTTGTGTTGGAAGAGGAAACTGACTACCCCGAAGCAGAGAAGGTCATGTCACTCCACTTCCCTTGGGTCCGTGCTGTTTCTAATTAATCACGGAGCAATAAATCTACCACAGTTTAACTAGTCTGTTTGGTCTGAAAGTAATCGTAATGTAGGGAAAGTAAACAAGGAAGGTGCTAACAATAATAAAAGAATAGGAGCGCAAGACAAAACGCGTCTGTGAGAAGGGAAGTGAATAACTAAGATTTTGTGAATTAGATCGACAGCACAATCTGCATGAACTTAGTTTTTGGCAAAAAATCTATTATAGGGAATTTAGCATCATTCGCATTCGCATTTGCCCATGTGGTGTCTGAATTGAGGGTACATCAGTCCGAAATAGAAGAATAAGTACAATTTATCAGTACAAATAAATCTACAGGCCGCTAAATTTTTACAATTTTGATTAAATAGATTGCATAATGCTCATTTGAGGCTGCTTTTACTTGATGGGAGCGGAAAACGTCACCAGGCGTGTCAATACCGGTGCTGATTTTGTAGTCCTTTTGATGAATTTTGATACCGATTTGCTGCACAAAGAAGATCAAGGCATGGGTATGGCGAAGAGATAAGCGACTCACCCCTAAATTTAACAATGGAACCTGCAGATGTATTTCGCAGGTAGGTTTTTCTGATCCTGCGCCTTTGGTTATGCTTGCTCCTAGCTAGAGAGCAAAGTGTGTTGGCTCGCCTTCTCCAGCACAAGCAAAGAAAAGTAGTTGCTATGCTACAAGTGATGGAGTGCGGTGTTGTGGGCGAAAAGAAGGGAATGGAATAAGAAGGGACCTATAGGGAAGCGGATGTAAGTAAACAAAATGCGGAGTTTGTGCTTTGATTTTGGACACGTTGTAGCATAACGCTACTTTCTTAGTTTCACAGATTCTCCCATTAAAGCATCAATTCATGCATCCGACCATCTATCTACTTTTGCACAAATGCTGTAAAAATTGCCGAAATATTGTTAATTATAAAGCACTAAAAAGCTAAAGCCGTGATGTTTACTTTTGGCACACAGACCTCTGCTAACGGGCCCAACTAAGAGCATTATTATTCGAACAAATATTTGGCAGATACGTAAAAATGAAAGAAAATATAAAAGGCAAATAGTTTGATAAGAAAAAAGAGAAAGTGATAGTATGACTCACCCTTAATTTCCACAACTTCTGCCTTCACCCCACGCATTGGTCCATTGGAGTTCCTCGAACGGAGAAGAGAAAACGGTGAAGAAGTGAAAGGGCACATAGGGCTAGGACGAATCGCAGCAAAAAAGGGGCGAATAGAATGAATTTGGTTGTGGAAAGTGTTGTGCATCAGCAACCGAACGCGATTAGGCCCTGCGGTTGAAAAACAAGACAACTTAACTGTCTCATTACGAAGCATTTGCGTTTACCTTAGCAATTAGGCGCATGGAGGAGGCCAACCGACACTGAAGAGATCCAATTACAACTGATTAACCGGTACCAAAATAAAGTCACCAAACGCTTACCGCATTACTAACTTTTCGAGCAAATAAATCCCATTAGTCGCAAAAACTTGACCCCACAAATGCGCTGCAAGTCCAAAACTAGGCAATCACATCAATATTCTTCCAGCAAAATGCACTTTCAATTTTCGCATGTTTTCCGCATGTCTAAATTTACTATAAAAACAAACTTTTTGTAATGAGCGCTAGATTTGAGACGCAAATTCGCGAACGAAATAAATTACTTAGTAAGCATAAGCGAGACAAATGGGAAAGAATATTATGATAATAAAGAGCATGAAAATGGCATTGCTAGTATCACAAGCGAAATTCATGTGTAATTCTAACAACACAAAGTTATATGCCATTTTTCAAAAGCATACCTTACTTATTTTCGGTCTTGATGGCCATGACAAAGTTGACTGGTAAGGCCTGCTAAAACGTACTTTTGCTTACAACATATTGCGGCTTTGATTTCCCTGATGGTTTTTCACGATTTACCACTATTGTCTTCCTGTTTCGATTAACCGTGTGCGAATGTGTGGTTAGTGTGCTGCACTACGCATGCAGCTGCTTCGTTCGCTTCTTCTAATTAAAGTGGCTTGTTTTACTAGCAGTTAGGAGCCATCGGTCGTCAAAACTCAGGGTCTTTATTTCGCCACTCAAGCTGGCAATGAAGACGGATGGTTTCAATGTCTACGCACGTTCGCAGTCTAGTCGATGGATAAATGTGTGAGAAAACCGTCAAATGGATGCCATCACAGTTAAAGGTGAAAAGCATTTCAACTGAAAGTTGAGTTGCTATATTTGCAATCTCATGCATCCATTTTTGCTTTTTTGTGATGCTTTCATGCACTGGACGGGTGTACCTATTCCGCGCTATCGTGAATTGATTGAAACTGCCTATTTAAAGTAGAGTGACATAATCACCATCATCATCATCATCATCATCATCATCATCACCGCTCCATAAGAGTACTTAACCATATCAGGAGGAACACACACCCATTAAGCAGTGGTGTGTGCGCGTGCGCGTCGTCTGCATGGTGGCCACCGAGTGGTGTTTTGCCTACCTTTGTGGAGAATGGGACTCCTGACTGTCGGTCGTGATCTCCACCAATGCCACTCATCATTGCGATTTGGGAAAGTTTGCAACAGAAAGCGACAACATGGACGCAGTTGCTACTTAAGAGGCTAAACTAGGCCTTCCGCTCCCAAATGCCACCCCTAATTTGCCTCCCTGGATAGTGTTAACTGTAATAGTCGTGTCAGTGTCTGTTATTTTCCCAGCTCTGACTCCCCCTGATTATTCTTTAACGCCTACACCAAGGTTTCCGTTTTCCTGATAGGGTAACAGAAGGACGGGATGAAATAAAAAAGGAGGGAAGGAGGGAAGGAAGGGGAGCATGCTACGTAAGTAGTAGTAGCAGTAGAATATCTACTAACAGCCATTAAGTAGTTGAGGCCGTGGTGGCCGGAAAGGTAGGTGAGTGAGCGAGTAAGTGAGTAATGAGTGCGAGAAGCGGTAGCAATGAGTGCATACGTGCAGCGTGGGTGGGTGCATGGATGCGTTAAGAAAGGAAGAGGAAAAGAAATAGGGAATTTAAGGCGATAGAGAAGATCCTACAAGGAAGGAAATGGGTAAGGAAAGACTTAAAAGAAAGGAGGGAAAAGGAAGAGTCAATGAGATGGTAGTCTCAAGGCAGTCAGGGAAATGGGTAGGAAAAGGCGTGGATGGGGTTGAGTGAGTCAATAGAAGGATGAAGTGTTGTATATTGGAGGGCAGACGTGGATAGCAAATAAGGAAATTGCACAAAAAACTTTGGCGCTGGGGGCGCAGGGGACCCAGGCGATGGGGATGGATCTGCTCCATGTTGGCCGCTGCTTGGGCTGCCAAACTGCAAAGTTTTGCACTCGCTGCAAAAACTCAGCATTGCCTGCCACGCGCAGTCACTACCACCTACCGGCTGCGTCGCTACCTGCACTGAACATCGCGGTGCCTACCCACGGGTCCACCTAGTATTCTCGGTGGTCTTGTGCTATCCTGTTGTGTACTGCTACGTAATCTGGCGCTGGCATTAGGTCTGACGCCCTCCTGCGGTGTAGTACACTGGGGTGTACTAGTACCGTACCAGTGCCATGTGAATATTTACATGCATAAATTTACGCCATTCCATGCAGTGAGGGAGGATTTTATGCACGCCAACGCACTAAAGGCTCCTCGACCAGGCTAAACATTAGCCACTGCACTCAACAGGTTCATATTTTAAACACAGCCTCTCCTGGTGTGTACGACCGCGTGATCTAGCCTTGGCATGAGGTGTAACACCCTTCCTGGGTGTGCTATTACAAACCTTTACCTTGGCACCAGGTGTAACTCACCTGAGCTGCACTATTACGTCACCTGATCTTGCTGTTAGGTGTGACCGACCTCCGCTGCAGGCAGGCACCTGGGCAGGCAGGCAGAGATGACCAGTGCACAACACATGGACGCCAGCGATTGTCAGTCTCGTCGATTCATTTAACCACCGATCGACTATCCATCGGTCGATCGACCGATCCAGTGCTTCGTGTGCATGAGTCAGTGGTGAGGCCAAAATGCGGGCCATTCACACATTCACTCACTAACACATTGACCGATTCACCGGTGGTGGTGCATTTAATATGGCGTTTTGTGGTCGTAAATGGTGCCGGTGTGTGAGTAAGTGGCTGGAACAGGTGGGAAAAGGGCGAAGCAACAGCAGCAGCAGCATCGTGGTCGCCTGTATTAAGATAACTAGTAGATACCAAGATGAGCAGACTGAAGGCGTTAAAAAACCACCTCAGCAGGAACTGCTTTGAGGGATTGCACACTGGTAGATACATGATGGAATGAACATTGGTTGGTGCCTAAGCGTCTGCTGCCTCCTTTTGTGGTGTTTCCTCATTTTGTAGTTCCTTACATCTCCTTTGTGTCCAATATTATATCGCAAAAGTTAATTTTGAGATGAGACTGCACCTCTCATAGTAGCCTTTACCACAGTTCAAAATCGCGTTTTCCGTTTTAGGTTCAATTAAATTAATTTGAGAATGACCATATGTATCGAAAATTACTTGCTTAGGCTAAGCTAGTTTGTAAAAATTTCATCACCTATACAAATTTACCACAACGAGGCAGAGAAGATTTTGTCCACGTGGCTCATCATTTTGCATGCCCTCATTAAACTGTTAAATGCTAGGAACCACACCCCTCTTTATTTTACCATTTTCATGAAAGTTAAATTCGCTAAATGCAAATAATCTTAAGAAATGTGATAATCTTTGGCAGCGCAGTGGGTCACCTGAGCTACAGAAACCTAATGTCAGACTTAAAAGTAGACTACAATAGACCAAGGCATTCTCAAAACGTTATAAAGAAAGTTGCTATTTATTAACAGAGATGGAGGATTAGATTCGTAAACATCTGGCTGTTTGTTCGTTAGTTAGTTTAGCCCAGAAACAAACGGACGGCTACTAGCGGACTCAGAGGTGTTTGCCAGAAAGGTTGTAGTAGTAGTAGCAGTAGACTTTCATGGAACTTTTAGGGGCCTCGGATTGTCGGGATTAAGGTAGGTTGGTTCAGTCGGAGGGGATGTGTGTGTTTGTATGGTTGTGGCAAATTTACTTCTCTTTTATCACTTTGCTTGGCTATTGGCGGAGGCTAGATGAACTGTGATGGCCCATTCATTTGCTCCGTCTTTGTTGCAAACCAGATGTAAACCCCAACGGGCGCTGACGACACGAAGCGTGGTGAAGGAGCGAGGGCATGTGTCGCAGGAGGATATAGTCGTGGGGAGAGGCGATGGAGGAATGTACGACTGGAGGAAAAAGGAAGGAAATGGTGAAGGGGAAGAAGAAGCAACTGGCTAGCTTTTTGCTCGTTACCATCCTCGAACGCAGTGTTGAACAAAGCATTGAGGCAGACTTGCTGCCCTGGTCAGAGAAACTACTGTACTTAATGCATCCCACATTTACATGCATGTGGTGATGCAGTTGGTGGTTGGGTGTGACAGTGGGTTTCTCATCGTTTGTAGCTGCTTTGTGTGCTTGTTGTCTGATCAAGAAGAAGCGTGCACTTGAGACTCTTGTTAGTTCAACAGGGGTTTGTTTAACTTTCTTTGCTACGGGATAATGAGGAGGAGGAGAGGGAGGCTGAGGTGCTGCGCCGTCGCTGCTTCCCCCTACTACTGCAGCCAATGCTGCAAGATGTTGCAGTGTTTGTGATTTGGTGGACATGTTGCTGCTCAGCCGTCTGTGGCACTGTAGTGCGTTGCTGGTGATGTTGTTGGAGCTCTGCTACAAGGTAAGTGAATTATTTTCCTGCTATGGAAGGCGTGGACGTGAGATCTCGTCCCCCAGAACTTTGATCTGCTTTGTAAGCTTTTGTCCTGGATAGCTGCAATAGCTTCACTTCACTTCTAATGTGTGGTTATCGACATCTCTGGTTTGTGTATGTGCTCTTGGCTAATGCGAGAAGGTCGGTGGGTGGGCTGGTGGGTGGATGCTGGTTTTCGTGGTGGTGGTGTTGGTGACCAGTAGTGAGTGTCCTTTGGAGACGAGTGAGGAGGATGTGTTTGTTGACGCACGGCGTAACGACAGTCCTTGGTGTGATTAATTGACTGGGGGAGGCGGTCACACTACTGGCCGGGGCCCTGTAGGTGGGTGGTTAGGTGGGTGGAAGTTAAGTAGCAATAATATCGCCCAATAGGTGGGTTCTTCTTTCTCTTCTTCTTTAACACCTTTCTTACACCGTCTACAATTTCTTGAAAGATTTGAGGTTAGGGAAGAACTGGTAGAAGTTGGCTTGACAACGATGGCGAGAAGTGAAGTGTGTTTCTACCCTTTCTTTTCATCCTTAAATTACTCCAGCCAACCTGCTCACCGCTCGTCAATTATCACGTCTTCTTCAACGTGTTCTCATGAATAAACACCGCCATCCTGTTGAAATGAATAAACACCGCCATCCTGTTGATCACGTGATAGAGTACTCCCCCTTCCTTCTGCTGTCTCCGAGTGTCTGCAAACCCCTACCCTACCTAATGTCCAACCAGGTGTCCACATTGGCATGCAACTCCTACTTAGCGTCGATTATGCAGCAATTACAGTCCGCCTCCAAAGCATGCCAGTAGAAAGAACTGTCAGCAGGTGGGCATCGCATGGGACATTGGAGGTGCGACAGTAATCGCCTTTCTCCTTTTTCTTCCAAACCCCTTTTAATGGCATACAAACCTGTCTCAGCTTGAAGACACGATACGCATTTAGATAATATCTGCAATTTAGATAATATCTGCACACTGCAGCGCTGCTGTTGTGTTGTTACAAAAGCACATAAAGCGCGACAACTAGGTTCACCCACTCGGAGTCGGCAAAATTTACTGAGTGCTCACACTCCAATTTGGAAATCAGTTTGGTTTTCGTTACATATGGACAAACAAATTTCATCTTTTTTGCATAAACACCTTGTACGCTCAAGCTGTACTTGCCGGTAATTTAACAAATGGATTAGGGGTGTAACAGGATCATAATTCGAAATTTTGACGACAAGAAAGTAGTATTAAACAAAATCTGCACCTGAGAGGGTAAATCAGAGCTACGGATCGTAGCTTTAGTTAGTGAGCTCAAGGTGAAGCACTGTAATTAATGGGACTAGAAGCCCATAGCAGCCGTACTGCACCAAAGATTAGTAGCAGAAATTAGGCAGCCTATATTTGTCGAAGACCTGCTCTCAGTTCTGGAACAAGGTGGACATTTTGCTCTGAATCTATGCTCATAGCTAGCACTCTCTTTAGGGCTGGGGCAGATGGTACTGCCTCCGAAGGGGCATTGTAGACCACAAGACACGAGTTGACTAGTCCTTATTTTTTATTGTACCCAAATAATACGAAAGGAAACTAGCCATAAGTTGAGATTTTAAAGCAATGCATCTTGCTTGATACGCTTCACTTAGCGCGTTAAACGGCCAAATCATCTTAAAATTGCTTCTCGTCCCATTTATTTAACTAAACGCACAAGTGCAAAGGCCTTAAAAACATGCGCAATCGATTTGCAGATCTTTAAGCATGTCATTAAGGCACTAAGTGTCCTAAAGTCCGTTCGAAGAAAAGATTGCATGGTTTCCTGTGGTTAATTTATCCCTTTAACTGTCTCTGGGCTACTATCATTAGCATTTCTGGCATTGTCGATGGCAGAAGTTATTGTCTCATAAGTAGTTGGGGAACTTTTAAAGGCAGAACCTCCGCTTGCGCAATAATAAATGTTGAAACACTATAACGCACTTCTACAATTTGCACCACATCAATTATGTGTGGCAGAGCTCAGAAGAGTTTACTAATTCTTGATTGAACTGCAATACTTAGAAAGAGGTGAATGCAAGCTGCTAAATTGGGACTTATCGTTAGTAAACAAGAAGAACACAAATGTCCAAATAACAATCCTTTGTTTGGCGGTTTAATGTATTGCCTCAATATATGCTTTCAAAATGGTACCACTCTTTATAAATATACGGAGTTAATTCACCTCAGGGTTTAATTTGGTTGGCGTCTTCGTTAAACACTCCTTTTTAGCCCGTTTTTCGTTTAGGTTATTTCGCAGCATGTATATTATCAGGAAGAGTTGAACCAATAAATAAAATGCGTACAATCCATATTTATTTTAACAATCTTTTGTTTGTTAGTTGACCCACGAATTCGGAAAATGCTAATGATTTTGATAAATGGGTTTGATGCTGTTTGACATTGCTTAGTGACTGTTATGTTTTAAGCATATGCATGCGCCGAAGACTCATTGGCCAAAAAATAACAGGTAAAATACAAACGTTCCTTCTCTCAACAAAGCAGCAAGCAATCAAACTCAGGTTTTCATAGTTGCACAAGGTCTTGGAATTTGTGCACCTCCATCAGATAATCAAGACCTGAAAATAAAAACATAGCCTTGCATGCTGCAAACTCAGGTACCATTTATGCAAAAAGATCCATCCTCAGGGAATGAAGTTAGAAAACTCAAGCTGTAATAATAGCAAGAGTAACTGAAGCGCATAAAGGTAGATTTACAACATCTGTCGAAATAAGTCTTTTGCCCCTTGAAAATCCGCTTAGCTTGATTTGACGCATGATAATGGGCTTCTTTGACTGCTTCGATGACCTTATAGCATCACATTTGACAGCAGCTTTCCATACCGCTGGCGTGAGATCTTCTAGCTGGGATTTCTCTTCGTAAGCTCCCATTTTCGCTACCACGGATGCTGCCGCTGTTGATGGTAAGGCCACGCTAAAGAAAATGAGGAGGAATTCTAAAGCTATTGTTGCAGACTAGCTTGTTGACATGACATCTTTATCCGTCTCTGTGTTTCCACTTCCGACTTCTAGCTGGTGTGGCACGCTCTTTACTCCACCTTGTAGCACTGCGTGGGTGCGTGTGTGTGTTTGCAACGCAAACAATTATATGTCCTAGATCGTTAGTGTGTTGAATGGCGGTTTGGTATGTAATCAAAACCGCACCTGGCGTTCCGGCCGTTCGAAATCCATGTGCACAGATGCAATGCAAATAATTCACCCGATTCACTACAACCAGGAGAAACAGCAAAACATTTTCTGATCTTTCGCGCTTTTAACATTTGACACGATTCGAATAATAGTACAAAAAGCCGCTTATTAAGAACCGTTATATTTAGCTTTATCTAAATGGTGTTCAGAAACTGGCATTCCTTATAACTAGCATGCAGTTCTACTTGGCTAATGCCATGATTGATGCCAGAGTGTGAACATCCTGTCGACAATCTTTGAAGTTATTTAACTACCACTGACCATGCAGACAAACAGAACCGATCAGCAAGACGCATCATAGTGTTAAAAATGGAGCCAAACAATTCATTATGTAAATGAAGTGATTGCAACCAGGTGTAATCACAAAAGGAATATGCTGAGATCTATAGAGGCTACAAGTCTCGCGCAAAGAAGCCTGACGTGCGTCGGAGGAGATATTCTCCTGATGCATACCTTTAGGGTAACTCGAAACCAGATGATTAAACCCTTCCGTGTTGCGGTACACAACAGTCGTGTCGGGAAGGAATAACGTGACGACGTGCGGAATAAGAGCGCTGTTAGTAAGCCATCGCCTAATAGAGTAGAGGGTGGAAGTCATGGATTTTAAGGTGAAATTAGCATTATCTTTGGAGATTCTGCCTACGAGAATTGAAGAAGGTCGGCTTATTTTCATCAGTCGAGCTCACGTGAGAGCAGTGAGTGCAATTGGAGACAAGGCATTTCGCTTTACACTCATCGACTTAGCTCAAGTGAGGATAATATGACTCAATTGCTGCATTTCGTGTTCCACTTATGCAGTTTCAACTCCGTTAATCTCATTTATTGCATTTTGCGACCGGCTGTCCATTTTATGGCTACTAGTTTCTAAGAAATGCTTTTCGTGTTCGAACCATCCATTTTCCACTCCCTGAGTCCTAGCCACTGCAATCCGGGACCGAACTTGCTTTTCATATTCTTTATGATTCAGCCGAGGTCTTTCGTGTTTCAGACATGCATTTTCAAATCCATTAGTCTCATTCATTGCAATTCGTGACCGTTTGACCATTTAATGCTTGTCATAATTTGAGTATGGTATTTTGTGTTCTATCCATTGTTTTTCCCCTCTATCAGACCTGTCTGCTACATTTTGCGACCGATCGTGCTTTCGTATTCATTCTGACTCAACTGAGGCCTTTTCTGTTTCATCCTTCCATTTTGCACTGCCTTAGTCTCATTTATTGCATTTTGCGACTGGTTGTTCATTTTAGGCTCATTGTGTTTTAAGTGAAGCTAGATGCTCTTGATGTTTGGCACAATCCTTTTATACATTTTCAAAGTCACCTGATTCGCACTCATTATGGCACATGGTCGTAATCTAGTCTTCCATGTGATTGGCCCTGGCACAACTTTGGGTGTCCTCACACCTCCACTTCTTCGTTCTCTGTGAAGCACACCAAATCGTATTTGAATTATCCTAAAGCATGCCCAACCAGCAGGGAGGCAAACAAGTGTAACGCATTCTGGGCCTCTCTTTCATTTCTGAATTTCTACCCTTGGCAAGAGAGGAGGATACAGTCTGCAAAGGCTATCCAAATCCAGCTTCACTTGTCTTTTCGTACACGTGATAGACACCTTCGAACCCTAACTTTATTTTCTTGCAAGTATCTCACTAGATCTCTGCAATTGTAGCTCAGTGCCCTTCCTCAGGCCTCAACTGACCAACAAGACCTGAGGACACCTAGACCACGTCACGTCGTAGGAAGATCCCCGTATCTGCATCTGTCTAACAACCCGCCGCTGTTCAGGTGCGTGAGCTTCCCCTGCCTCAGTTGGTACACGTGCATTTCACTTCCTTTTTGTTTCGAATACGCAGCTTGAAGAGTAACCATGCCAATGAATTAGTTTGCAGTTATGCTTTAAAAAATGCTATGGCAAGAACGTGGTATGTCTGAGTATACAGGAAAATACTCGGTTTTGAAGTTGCAGCAAATTATGCCATTTTGTCTTGCAGTTGTCGCGCACCAGTTGCGGAAAATGGAGTCGTCTATGGTCCAGAAATTCGTGCTTCCCATAGACCAATAGGAGGGGGCGAAATAATGTGCAAATCATTCTATTTCATTTTTATGTCCATGTTTTTGCAAATCAAGGCTTTCCTTTGACGTGCTGGGCTGCACATTCCATCTAGCTTTTTGCTTGTTATCCTGCAGATCTTTTGCGGGCCTAGTAATTAGTGTGCATTCTCTTGATCGTCTCTCTAGCCATCGTAAGCATATTGTGTCAAAGCTGCTCAGGTAAGTGGTTATCTGACTCTTTTTGCATTATTTTCTTCTATGTTAATCAATTCCTCTAATGCATCCAGCATCTTTATCTAAATACCCTGCTTTTGTTCATTCGCTTGAACTTCGCCACATTAATTGCACTTAGCTTTAGCAGACGACCTTAAACAAGTGGTGATGTCGATGTTCTCTAGCCCCCTTAACTACTTCTCTACCACTGTGTATACGATATTCCAACTCATTACCGCTAAACAATTGCCGCAACTACTTCTGCACCATAGAAGACGTATTGATTGCCTTAACAAAAATATCTCGTAGACATCAACGCAGCATAACTTTACTTCAGTCATCGTGTTCTCTACAAATTCACCACCCTGCTGACAAATATTTGTGCACAACTTCACAGTGGGCATATGCCATCGTCGCACCGAAACTAATCTCCCTAGTCAGCGGCGCCACGCAAAGGTTCGTGTGTTCAGTCTAAAGCAGAGCCATCTCCGCCATCTCACGCACCCTTCTCAGAAGCATGCTGGACACTTCATCGGTTCTTGAATCCTTCCATTATGCTCCGGCTTAAACGTCCCCACAAATCCCTGCACCTGTCACCAATCATTCGCTTGCTACCCACCTCCGTGGCACCGAATGTAGGCAGCAGGGGACTCTGCAGAACGCCACAAGCTGTGGACAATACAATGGCCATGGCTCATAGACCAGATGCAGCATATTCGAAACCCATATTTTACTTGCATCTATCACTGCTTGACGTTGATTACCATTGAATTACACCGACACCGTGATCATTGCATCTGTCAACTTCTCGATCTCATTCTTTTAATTCAGAAGCAACTTAAACGAATCTCCCATGCGCTGCGATGCTTTAGCTTGCTATTGCGTTCTGCCTGGATTTTCGAGTTTTATCTGAATTTGTAACTTTGAGGGACCAGTGCTTAGCATGCACTGGTACGGTCTAACCGTTGGGACGGTACCTTATCAGATGCTTTAGTGAGGTTCATGGCCACCCTGCTTCGTCAGGCACCCCTGATGGGGCACTTCTTATTTGTACAGGCAACAGAACTTGGAATCGTTTAGTCGTCCTTGTCTTTGGCTGAGAAATTTACCTTTCCCGGAAACATAATTGCATTTCTCCCTATATGAGTCCCGACCTAGAAGAGAACTGGAAGTAAAGAGAACGGTCTGGCTTCAGTTAATTCACAAACGGCACAAGTCCTAAATGAGACGCATGGTATACTCTTGTAAGAAAGACAAATGATTAAGTTTGTAGTAGGCTAGCAAGCTGCTAAACGTGGAGTGAAAGTTTGAAACTCTTTCTAACCACACCTCCACATAGTCACCTACATGTACGCGAAACCATATCCGGGCTGCTATGACTGTATTTAAAACGTATTTTCCCTTACATTACCTTTCTAACTTGCAAGTCACATCGTTTGACCAACCCATTGCACATTTGCAAGAGGCAAACTTGAACGCTATAGAGATAGTGGCATAGATAACGTCAGTACAGCGTCCCTGCCTTCCAAAGTCAGGAATGGCTGCGACCAGTGAGGACACATCTTACGGTGTAAAAATGTGCACCCTGTGTACAATCGTGTACGATAAGATAGATATAATGGGGCCCAGAAAGGATTACTCAAAAAGAAGGAAAGGACAGAGCCTCCAATGATTTCCTTCATCGTAATGCTTAGGGCACAGGAAAACAAGCAAAATTACACATGAGTGTTTCGATTGGAGCAGATTAAATGAGATGAACATCAGAGAAAGCGCTCTCGCTGTATTGTTAGGAGCCTTAGTGTGTGCATGTCATCCGTCTAGTTGCACCGCATCTTCCCCACTCGCTACTTTCAAATGTTGCACTACCTAAAACCAATGTTCTGCCATGCGCAAGAGTCAACGTGAGGTACTGTAACACTCATTTGCTTGCCTTTGGTTCGACTCGTTGCATTGGCGTGATCTGACCATATCAAATGGGAATTGAGCATGCTTAATGCTGAGCAACTTGAGTGGGTCGAATGGAGGTGGGATTATTAGAATCTGCACCACATCGACTGCTCTTGCAAAATTGTCATAAGGAGGGTCAAGATTCATCGTGATGAACCCTACTGCATAGCAACTTACGCAATTTGCCGTCTGCAAAGTTGTCTGCTTAGACCACTAGAACGGATGACTGGACACCAAACACGGAATCATGTGCCATAGCTGCGTACGATCAGTTCTAGTCAGGTTAGAGTATATCTAAGTGCATTTAATTTAGGACAGTCTGAATTATTACAATGGATGCGAACACGGTAGACAGAACAAGCATAGTGTTGTAAGCCTTTGCTCCGTTTTACTGCGTAGCATTGATATAGCTAAACAGGCTTTGATCTTTTTCCGCACTGCTTAGGAATTCATGAGAAAGCAACTCATTGCACTTCGAGGAAACTAAAGCAAACGTCTTCGTAATTTTACATTGGGCTAATTTGCCCACAGAACCTACATCTATGATTACTTTTACGACTGACAGTCAGAGGCTGTCATTATCCTACCACGACTTCCTAAAATAAACGACCAACAAATAATTCGTTACCTCGTAGGGCATGCAACCAAATAGCAAGGAGCCGAACATGATTATGATGATTAAGTGTAGTGCATGTAGGGTGATAATGCCCCAAGCCAGCTTCCAGCAGTCTCATTGGTTGAGATCGATGCGCTTCGAGTCCCAGCAATATGTGGTTCCTCCAAATATCTACATGTGGATGCAGTCGAAGTTTGAAACGAGAATTGCAACGACAGCAATTCGCTATTTGATCATGTAGTGCTCGTCTCATTGGAAAAGCATGGATATCTGTGATACAGACGGAACGATTAATTACCCTTTTATTTTCAAGTGGACAACTTCGTTGTCAGCTAATAGCTCCATGTTTTAGAAAGGAATTCGAATCCTGTTCGTTGCAAAATGATGTGCACATCTACTGACTCAAGGTTGCTCTGTCATACGGGACTAAGGCGTCGTCTTAAGCAGCCACCAGCTTCACGCTCACCTCTTCTACACTCTGATGAGTTCCTTAAATCATCTTCACAGCAGTTGTGTGATCAAGGGAGTAGATAGGAAATGGAATGGAAATTGGGACATCAGCGCCTTTGCACCAAAAAACCAGCAGTTACTTTGCAAACTGCCCATGGATGTTACAGCCTGGTTACTTGTCCTTCTCCCTTTTCGGCTTTTTTTCCTCTTCCTTACTATTCTACCATTTCCCATCGAGCTGGACGCTAATTTGTATTTCGCCCCCTTGATTGCCTCTCCAAGAACTTAAATTGAAGGCACTTGAAGAGGTGTAGATGGCATTTTGCGATCAACCATTGAATCCTCTTTCCATAGGAGAGCTACTTATATGGCTGTTAAATATAGCTACAAATCTCATCTTTGAAGCACTCTCCAAAATTTGATCAGGTTCTACATTCCAAAGGACACTAAAACCATTATGGCAGATAGTACTTATTGCTGTTAGTAGTAAGGGGAATACACCATGTCAGTGGGAATTGGGGTGGAAAATACAAAAATACTGAATCAACGAATGGTGGCTGCTGGCTGAACGTTAAATGCCTAGAAGAGGCTGGAGTGAAACAGGTCTGTAGGTACCGATTCAAATACCAATGAGTTGCCCATCAGGCCAAAACCGCCCAAAATACTGGGCCGCATACTGTGACTGCACATGTGGCTTTTGGATTCAGCACCCCTGATTAACATTCTTGCTCATTTGATCTAACTTTGACCACCAACTTTTACTGAGGTTGGAGAGCAGAACAACCGGATTTTACTACGATCCTAAAACTATCAAAGCCCTTGAGAATATGCTTAGAATTACGTAGCATATGCATAAATACTGCATGGCCAAGCATTAGGTTGCTGAAGCTGCCAATTTTCACATGCTTAAAATAACAATAAATTTACTCTCAACCTATGGAACGAAAAATGAATCCGTTCCTTCACACATTGCAGCTAGCCCAAATTTGATGAGGCACCAACTAGTCATTTGCTTTTACTTCAAGGAAAGGTCAATAGTTATTAAATCAAGACCTATGCGGGAAAAGGATGACATTTAGTTGACAACATTTAAGCACCCCAAACGCTGGCTAGGAACAATATTAGTAACTAATCGAAAATCTAGCAGTCACTGCGATTTGATGTTTTGCATGAAACCCTGCCAAGTACTGGAATTCAGAATGATCAAGTAAATTGGACTGACTGCAAGTACTCTTGAATTGCCCTAAATCCTTTGCTTTTTTTGTTGTATCTATTTGTCTCCACCTGTTTCATAGATGAGATTTCCCATCCTGCGCTAAGTGTTATTTGAATCCGAGGTGGCAGTAAAAATTGCTTACGGACCAGTGACTAAGCGTTCTGGGTTCTAAAATTGAGGTAAGCTAAAGTGAATGTTTGCCAGTGTTCAATAAGTTAAAACTATTTTTAGTGCAGGCGAGATGATGATTTTAGCTCCCAAATGTTTGAAAAGACATGCTTGTGCCTTTAATGAGGAGACGGGCTGTTCCGCCGCATTAGCATCCCAATTTTTCTCTGCTAGGATTGTCCTTCTTTTCTATTTATGCGCGCCTGAGCTCAACGATTCACCAAAGGTTGTTTCCGCCTGTTGATCCCTCATGACAGCAGTTCTACCGACCTACAGTGGTAAATTGCTAACCGTTGCACAATCTTATACCAATTAGTAATATCCTTGCATGGCTAAATGTTGGAAGCACTTACTGAGCTGTGCCTGTTTCCTGATGTTTAGGCATCTCTGTAGTGGTTGCATTGATGATCCATTAGGAGAAAAGAAAGGGCTGTTATTGGACTTCTGCAAAATTTATGAAAAGTGGGGATGACTTTGCAGGCGAAGCGTTAAAAATCACAGCTACATGGCACATGAGGCGAACTGCGTTTGTATAAATAAGCATGCATTCAAGTACCCTTCTCTGTCCAAGTAGAACCAAGTTTTGCAGCAGCTGCATTGTACTATACAATGCTTAGCCTTAAGCAGTCTCTGTGCCTACCGATGCTACACCTATCGCGATAAAGGATGCGCGTTCCAATGCCAAATGAGCTAAAATTGTAACAGTTTATATAGATGTTATTACAACTTCATAGATAAGTTGAATTCTTAAAATGTGCTAGATCAAGCATGCATTTGGACGTGTACTTCTGGTTATTTACTAATAGAAGTCAAACTAGAACTCTTGGATAAGCTTGCTCAAGTTAATTTACCTGCAAAGCTAGAATCAGAGGTGCAGTGAGCTCATTTAACACAAATTTGATCAAAATACACTTTTAAGTTTTCCACAGTGTAGACTACGGTTTACATAGTTCTACGGACCCCACAGGCAGTAGTGAGACGTACGCTGTGCCAACTGTTGCACATGACATTCAATACCCAGTGCAGCAATTAACCCCTTCGCTGCACATTAGTGGAAGTTGTTTAAGACGACGCTACAGTCCCATGTGACAGAGCACCCTTGGGTTAGCAGATGCACATGTTCTTCTGCAAAGATAAAGAGTCAACTTTCTTCATAAGGGCAATTATTCATTCTATCTGTGCCACAGAGATCTATATTGCTGCTAATGCAACCAGCATTACGTGGTCAGGTTGCAGGTCACTGCCTCTACGATTCCCATTGCAAACTTTGGCTGCATCCACATGTAGCCCAATTTAAAGAATTGTTCATCGATAATGCATGCGCATCGAACCTAGCCTTTGGGCGTCAGCTGGAGAATTCAACCCCAGTCTTTAAAGCACGAATGATTGCCGGGTGTCGCGACCCCAGATTATGCAGCTATGGTGCTTTGTCATGACACACCTGTCGTGGCAGATTGAACGGTGAGTGCGCGAAGCCTTGCATACTTCCTCAATGAACGTCTATCCAGCAGGCCAAAATGAAGGTGACGCAAATATCGAATTTGGTATACTGATGTCAATGGTTCAGGGGCTTCCTGGTCTACCACTCACCAACGTCATCACCAGAGTAAACAGCAGACGCGCGAAGAATGGACGAGGGAATATGAATGAAGAAAATGAAGGGGTTCTTTGCCATCAGAGCGACACCGCGCCGTAATGCGAAGGTGAAAATTGCATGGAGTTTTGTTAATGTGAACGACTGTGTCACTATGAGCACGCGAACAAGAGGGGCTGGACGAATTACACCATAAAAGCATATGTTTGCGGATAAATACAGGCTTCCAAAATTTCAACAACAATCAAGTCGAAATGTTGCAGCCAATCTTAATGATTCCTTAATAAAAGCACGTAACAACTTCTATTCTACTACACATAAAGGCCGATGTCTTGCATGCTATTGAGCAATTCAGGTATCATCGTTGAAGTGACCTGTTGGAGTTGTTTTCGGACTACGTAAATGATTGCTGCATAATCTGAGGGATCTGTCTGGGTTGCAAATATGCAGCATCTTTCATCGGAATCCGAACATAATTCCAATGTTACGAGCAACCAATATTGCGATAAAGAAAAGTGGAAAGCTTAGCCAATAGGACAATTGGCCTCATTACAAGCATTAGAAGTGGTCATTAGCGATAACGTCTGCTGCGTCACAACATAACTTTATCTGTTGGTAGAAAAATTTAGTCAGTAACCGCACAAAATTTTATCAATTTCCAATCACTCAAACAGCAAATTGGTTCATTAACGAGAAACTACTTTTTGGCTTTTGTTATTGAAGCTTTGGGTTGTCAACAACCTTGAGATATTTTAGCAATCATGCAGCTAGTTATATCAGCTCGTCAGATGTTTACCGCATAGCAGACTTTGACATCATATCCGTTCCAGCAAGCTACATGGCAGATGAGCCTTACAGCAAATTGGAAGAGGTGGTCTTGATAGCAGTTTTGCATGAAAACAACCTTTCTTTGCACGTGAACCGGCCCATCAGGTTGATGTTATGCAGAAATGTCCATGAATCTTCTCAAATTCTCTCTCTGTTCCCCAAAGAATGCTTTTTTCGGAGCATAAAGAGGCGAACATTATAGAGGCTCAAAATAGTTAAAGACGAGATTGAGGGAGATGAGTAAGAATGAGATATCTCCCTCTTTCAGTGGATTATCTCAAAGCCTAAACAGCCGTAGAGTCGCTTTGCTATGAAGTTTCCCTGAGGGCTTGAACATAACCAACTCCTTAAGTCTGGGTGGATTGGATTTTGCTCAACTGGCGACTTAATTTTGGATGACTTTTAATCCGTCGACAATGCGGCAATAGCAAAAATGTTATAGCCTTAGGACAAGCCACCGCAGGTAAAATGAAGGGATCGGAAGTGCTTCAGGTGAGTAGATACCTAAACCAAATAACTTGCCAAACAGCACTTAGCTAAATTTATCTCCGTCATTAAAGACAGAGTATAGGATATGATTTTGTGAAGAAAAACGCAAACTGTTTGGCGCATTAATGTAGACTAATATGCTACTTGCCCTTTGTATAGGCAGTCAAGCGTTGGCGTCACGTCAAGCCAGTTCACATGCATCTCGTTTGTTTTGAAAACCGAAACCACCCACGGATTCGACTGTGTGGATAAACAACCACTTATCACAACCAAACGATCAGAGACGTAACAATGTTCACTGTGCACATGCAGACACGCCCACACAGGGGCTCAGAATAAGTATAAGTGCGCACTGCACTGATGTGGAGTCGAAAGGTTCACACGCAGAGACGAAGAAGGACCCCATGGCGGCAAGATTCTCAGCAGCGGTAGCACTGGCATTCTCCCTCCTCGTGTTCACCTTCCCTGTTCCATCAACAAGGGCAGCATCCCTGGTGGCGATGGCAGCAGCGGATCAAGGGGATAATCAGTCAGGTCTCAAACCAACTGTATGGGAAGCGACTAAAAATGGTGCCAAAAAGATCGGTAAAGCAATCAAATATTTTATTATCTACGTCAGTGCCTGAGAAACCCACAATACTGTGTCGAATCGGGCTAAGTAGCATCTGAGCTGTGAACGACCATTATTGGGTTGTACACCATAATTTACACACGTGCGTGGTCCTCACTCACTTACGCTTACTAATATGATTCTTCTATTGCACATCCAGATTACTAGTCTTCTAAGAATGGCCCCTGAATTCATATTATGTACAGTTTAATTGTTACTTGAAACATTTTCACTACCATAAATAAAATGTTCGAATGCGTGCCATCTGCAGTAAATTAATGCAGTGGAGGCATAACTTGGGATTTACCGACTGACCTTTAAATTTGGCATAAATTTTTACGAGGCAACTTCTCAGCCGTCTAAGTACCCCCTCCGTTATAGCCCAAAATTTTTATCAAGGTAGGCTATGCAGTTAAGGCTACGCCGTTGCTGAAGTCAATTGCAGCGAGAGTTATCCAAAGAATAGGCGGAGTAAGATCGTGAATCCAGAGAACCTACGCCATATCAAGTCGAAAAGGGCAGAGCTTCCAACTTCATTCTTGAAATAAGGGTGGAAAATAGTACTCTTAGCTATTAATGCATTAAAATGCAAATACTTTCATTCGATCATTAGTTAGACAGATGTGTTTCTACTATTAATAGCAGCGATTCCCAATTGCGCAAGCTGATGGCTACTTCTCAACCGCAATTATGACCACTACTTTACCATCGAAGAGGTTCGCCGTTAGCTCCGGCGCCGCCTCGTCATCCGTCACAATGATGGTAAAGGCGGGTTGCGATGTAAGTACGAGGGGAATGTACATGAAGATTAGAGTTGTTAATGATTGCACGCTGTGCTGATGCGAAGCTGATGCAAATGAGTGCGGGCCGCTTAAACCAGTCCTTACGCAATTACGCATAGATGACTCTGTTTACCCTTTAATCCCAATGCTTATAATCAGGCGTAGACGTGTACAGGGAGTTAGTTTACTTGTCTTACCGTACAGCTATTCTTGTAAAGAAAACAAAGTGGAATTGTCCTCGAGCTAATTCAAGCCCGGCTTGGCTGCATAATCTACATACGGGAAACGTGTAGCCCAAAGCGTGACTAAGATTTCCACCATTGCTGGCATAATTGAGGGGACGCGAGTGCTTTGAAACGCCGATGTAGGCAGTGCGGACGATAAGTTGGCAGATTTAGAGCCGTCGAAATGGCTGAGCATTTACTAGCAAATTTGGATAAGCAATTTATCCATAACTAATCTATGCCCAAAACACCGTGATTTTAATTCGCCACACACCGGTTTTCTACAATCTAAGAAATCGCATGTGCTAGTCTAGCGAAAATTGGATTTCATGCTTTCCAATTGCATTAGCATGGGTATTAATTCCTCTTTAATCAAAGTGCTCTATATTTCTGTGATTCCGACAATGGAGGTTACGAATCCAAGTAGAAAATGACACTGATTTGAATGTTCGTGGTTTTTGGTGGTGGTTTTGAAAATACATTGGGGTCTAATTTCTAAGCTTTACCTTGGCAATGTGATATTTCACTTCCTTCCTTCCAAATGACCTCACCGACCCGTCATTTATCTCCCATTGTTGTACTTTCAAGCTTCTTGAGTTGACAGTAGCATCAGGACTCAGTTTCTTCAACTTAGTTCATTGAGACAGCAGATTGCTTTCGTCTGCATTTATTCCTTAGCACAATTAGTCTACGGTTCCCGAAACCTCACTCACATGAACTTCTGGCCACAGGCGCACAATTGTTGCCCCCACATATTCGTTAGATGGCTAGACTGCAGGTGCACCTACAGGGTGCGACCACCACCGCCTCTGGCGCATCGTTGCCACCACCGTAGGGGACGCTGAGGTGACATAGAAGCAAGAAATGCAGACATCTTCCTCTTAAGAGTGAAAATGAGACTGGTGTTTAGGAGAGGTCGATGTGTGTGGTGTGCCTAAGGCAACTGATGGGAGGGAAGTTATTCGCATGCTAACTGGTATCACTTTTCTCGATGCTCAATTGCTAGAACTCTGTTGGGGAGCATGATGATTTAGACTTCTTTTAAGACATACCTCTACTCACCTGCAGACATAAAATTTTAACAACGTCCAACTATGCAATACCGTGCTGTACATTTACGGTGGCTATTGTTGGTCAGTGGTGTTGTTGATGCCCTCGCAAAGGCCTGCCATCAAATCAGTGTTACAGCCACTACATTTTAATTTAACGAAAAGCATGGTTCTCCTCCGAACCAGCGCTCAGCTTGCATTCCGACATGCATACTGATTGTCCAACTTTGCTCATTTGCGCTCACTTTGTCTTCAGGATTTGAGGGTCTCTGCACTCCTGATGCATTGTGAAGCTTGTACTTGAACCAGACAGAATGCACACAACCAAACATTCTATGAGATGATAGCACTTCATTTTAGTCCTGCTTTAACCCTAAGAGCATTTGCACAACTCCAAGCTGCCTTCGCTCTACCGAGTCTCGTTAATATGCCAATCACGTCTCACTGCCTCACTTTGAGGTACTTCGAGTAGACAGTGATTTGTATCACAAGTTCCGTATTTTATTGCGTTAGGGCAACGAATTCCTTTCTGCTAGCCTTTTCCCTTCCCACCACCATTCATGGATTCTCTACAACACTCAGCAAATTAGCTCCTGTCCCCGTCCACCCATTTTCCCAACACTTCTCCTCCTCTCTCGTTCATTCCATGCTAATATACGCACCAAGGTAATTTCCTTTCGGGCGCAAGATTCAGCAGTGTCCTTTTAAAACTATGCAACCAAAACATGTGGCAATTCAAGATAAAATTTATTTAAAGAAGTGTTTTAGGAAGGGATGCAGCCGCTACGCTGCTCACTCAACTTGCCATAGTGGTGAGTTAAATGCTAATTTTGGTGCTGCGGCTTCTCACAGCAGAGCAGATCCACTCAGCCTTTGTACAAAGGGGGTTGGCATAACATCAAGTAAAAACATGTGGTCAGTGACAAAGAGGAATAACCTGCTGAATCCGAAAGCATCGAAGCCTTTTGGATCTGCGATTGTAGACACCTCTGTTTCTTACTAGAACACGACGAAACGCAGCTGGCACGAGGACATCCTCGCTCACGTCGTCTTCATCGAGCTCGCTGAGCGCCTCTCTCTCAGCCACATTCTCGGCTACGTCTTCACCCCTGGAAGGCCTGACACGTCAAGGGCGTCTGCCTTCGGACTCGGCGCAGCCTCGCCAACCGCCAAGGCGGCGGAGAAGGCGGCGTGTGATACAAATGCGAGGCGAAGAAAAACAGAGACTAGAGTCGGTGATGAGTACATGCTGTTCGAATGCAGAGCTGGTGCTGGTGGAGCGAGGTGTGTATTCTGAACCCTCTACGCGGTATTTTATAGGCACCCCTATTGGCCTGCTTATCGTTGAACCACAATGTTTACTTTCGGGCGGGGGCGGATGCATGGTATCAGTGCATCCTCCCACCACTTGAATAATCATGCAATCACTTCTTAGCGTAATACTATGCAAACCATGAGAGCCTTATTAGGACAGGCGTGAATAGATTGAGCTTCTCATACCATCTGATGTCATTCCGTTCCAAGTTCCCCCATGCCTCCAAAACTCCAGCAAACTTAAAAACGTGTGATGTGTGTCAACGCTCGAATGCTGATGCACGTGAGCTCACCACAGTTGGTAATGCTGCAAGCGATTGATTCTTAACAGTCATGCATTGCGCTATCATTCATTTTCTTTATTAAAATCAATCTAAGAAAAATGCGATGGACAAGGAGAAAATTATGGTAATGGCTAGAACTGGCTGGATGGAAGTGCAGCTTACTTTCTCCAAATTAGCTATTCACCAGTACTAGGAATTCGACACTCATATCTGTGCAAATCATCATATAAGCCTCCGGATCGCATTTCTCTTTTGCAAATTTCGAAGACACGGTAACATTTTTAAAGCCATTTCAATTCTAAAAGCATAGGCTTTCCAAAAGCTGCATTTCTGCAGACAAGCAAGCTGACGCTACTAGAACACCAGTAGGCCGATGCATTAAGAAGGGTGTCTACCGTGTTATAGTTAATTATTGATTGCTCTGTTGAGCAAGCAAAGAGTCTTCTGCATGCTTGGTGAGAGTGATGGATGCATGAAGATGAAAAAGTATGCAAACAAGCGATCAATATTGAAGAAAGGGTCGAGTTGTCCGAAACCTAGCATTTTTTATGCCTCCTTGTCTACTGATTAGAAACCGTAGAAACATGAAAAAATATGCAGATTAAGGCATTTATTATTGTAGTTTTGGAAAGTGTGGGCATTCGCAAATCTCCCCCGGACGGGCGGTGCATATGAAACACAGGAATGAGAGTCAGCAGTCTCAACCTCATCATAGTGAGGAGCCCATGAAGTTTGTTCACGTTTAATGGAGCATTCTATGTTTGTGTAACCGTCCCAAATGGGCATCAGTCAATGCGATGATTCATCACTGCCAAAGATCGGGCACGAACAACGAAGTGTACTAAGAAGCGTTTTGTTTTCTAGCGGATCTACCATACTAGGTGAGTTAACAAAGTTTGGGAAATCCCACATTACAACAACCGGAATGGGTGACCATGCTCTCCAACTTTGTATCAAGGCAATCCACGTAATATCCACAGCCAAGCGAGCTACCTTTCCCCCCATCCTACTTGCTTCCACACAACTTTCCTCCACTCCATTTCAAGTGTAGGGGTTTCCATGCAGCTAACTCTAAAATTTAGCACCATAGCTTTGGCGGCAAGCTCAAGGGAATTTCAACCTCTTAGGCAAGGTCGAAACCGCATTATAAACTGGTAGTTTGCGTTTGTTAAAAGAGGAGAGGATGGCAGTAGAAGAGACGTCATTGAATAGCAGAATAGATCAACAACACATAGATAGCGCAGTTCCTATAACCAAAAGCGCTCCAGGTCGTAATTTTTGAATTCGTTATTTGCTAAGATTGTTTATAAATGCTGTGCTGAACCTGATAATAGCAGTTAAAATCAAATGCGCATGCTCTCGCCGTGTGCATGTTACTTATCATTAATAAGCGACCGTCGTAAACGCTCAAATGAAGCGAGCATGAACGGCCAATTTAGCCTGAACTAACACCAGCTCTATTCGTAGGCATGTATCCAGGGTGCTTGATATCAAGCTTGGTTAAATAAAAGTGACACAGTGGGTTGCTTTTATCAAAGGCGTCAAAAGACGGGCTGAACTCGTTTAAGCTGCACAAAAAGTCGAAACGCATGATGGTAAAGAGAGAAGATAGCCATATGAACACTAACATGGCGAATCCAAAAGAGTCCGGTAAAAAATGACACACTTTTGTGTTTCTAGTTTTAGAATGCATAACGATATTGAAATGCGGCGTAATGCAAGACGCTGTGTTGCCAGGTAGATTTTTGGGATAACCAAAGGACAAAACTGGGGAAGGAAAAAAGTGAGAAAAGCACTGAAATCGTTCCAAGTTGTCGCTAGTTTGATGCTCGTTGTCTTCAACTCAAAAGTTAGCAGTACTTATCATAAACGCGAATACCACAGCCTGTTGACTTCATCATTTGGATAGTTTCATAGATTACCAGTTGTGGAGCTAAAATATAGTCTAACTTGGTTGCAGAAATTTGAGAGGAACAAAGCAAGTGAGACATTAAAAATGGCTCGAGGAAGGAAGGTGGAACATTGAGAGGTGAATAAAAAGGCGAGATTTACATCAGCGTAGACACTGCAGAGACCTTAAATAATATTCGAAGTGCACTCACTTATATATTATTCCATTTGCCCGTTTACACATTCACTAGAATGGTTCGTTAATATGCGTCTGCAAATTGAAATGCAAGCCCAAGATCAAACAATTTTTCACCCAATCCAACAACAATTAAATGGTAATAAGGCGTTGTGCCTCATTTAGATCCGTAGCTGACAACCTTATCAAAATTAAAGTGAATCTAGTGCTGCATAATCTTGAGAGCAGCACTAATTAGATACTGCACTAAAGAATGTGAGTGAGACTGCGTCACTAATTGGCCACAGCATCGTTGCTCACTTTCCCTTTCTGTAAATAACACTGGGGAGGTGATAAGACATTCTTGCATATAGGACGACGTGGACATGTAGTATGCTAACAGATTTATGCAGTTTTATTCACTGCACAGACATCTGCAAGCCACAGATCTTTGAGGGAATTTATTCATTTGGACAGGTCAACAATATGCTTATTATAGCATGTGCAGATTGGTAATTAGAAATTATGTAGAAGTAGTTGTTGGGACGCAATGCGAAAGCAAAATGGTACAAAAACAGAGTCCTCAGGTGCATCGGGTGATGAGTTAGCTTGGCTAGAACTGGTGATTTTATCTGTTGCGTGGGTGGGCTTGGAGATATAAATAGGGAAAGAGGACCCCAACATGAATGTTGGAGAATAGGNTTGTGCCTCATTTAGATCCGTAGCTGACAACCTTATCAAAATTAAAGTGAATCTAGTGCTGCATAATCTTGAGAGCAGCACTAATTAGATACTGCACTAAAGAATGTGAGTGAGACTGCGTCACTAATTGGCCACAGCATCGTTGCTCACTTTCCCTTTCTGTAAATAACACTGGGGAGGTGATAAGACATTCTTGCATATAGGACGACGTGGACATGTAGTATGCTAACAGATTTATGCAGTTTTATTCACTGCACAGACATCTGCAAGCCACAGATCTTTGAGGGAATTTATTCATTTGGACAGGTCAACAATATGCTTATTATAGCATGTGCAGATTGGTAATTAGAAATTATGTAGAAGTAGTTGTTGGGACGCAATGCGAAAGCAAAATGGTACAAAAACAGAGTCCTCAGGTGCATCGGGTGATGAGTTAGCTTGGCTAGAACTGGTGATTTTATCTGTTGCGTGGGTGGGCTTGGAGATATAAATAGGGAAAGAGGACCCCAACATGAATGTTGGAGAATAGGTGGAGGAGATGATGAATGTATTGACATGTAACGTAGCTTGGAGAGTAAACCCGAAGGTGAAGCTGAAGTTGAGGAAGATTTGCGACCCGGAATATTTGGGGAATATGAAAAAGCAGTGACCTGCGAAGCGCAGATCAGGGTGGNAAAGTGAATCTAGTGCTGCATAATCTTGAGAGCAGCACTAATTAGATACTGCACTAAAGAATGTGAGTGAGACTGCGTCACTAATTGGCCACAGCATCGTTGCTCACTTTCCCTTTCTGTAAATAACACTGGGGAGGTGATAAGACATTCTTGCATATAGGACGGCGTGGACATGTAGTATGCTAACAGATTTATGCAGTTTTATTCACTGCACAGACATCTGTAAACCACAGATCTTTGAGGGAATTTATTCATTTGGACAGGTCAACAATATGCTTATTATAGCATGTGCAGATTGGTAATTAGAAATTATGTAGAAGTAGTTGTTGGGACGCAATGCGAAAGCAAAATGGTACAAAAACAGAGTCCTCAGGTGCATCGGGTGATGAGTTAGCTTGGCTAGAACTGGTGATTTTATCTGTTGCGTGGGTGGGCTTGGAGATATAAATAGGGAAAGAGGACCCCAACATGAATGTTGGAGAATAGGTGGAGGAGATGATGAATGTATTGACATGTAACGTAGCTTGGAGAGTAAACCCGAAGGTGAAGCTGAAGTTGAGGAAGATTTGCGACCCGGAATATTTGGGGAATATGAAAAAGCAGTGACCTGCGAAGCGCAGATCAGGGTGGACCTTCTATTGAAAGTATTACGCTAAGCCTTTTCGATTTATGATGTGCGCGCCCATCTCTGTTTCCACATGCTCCCAGTCCTGGTCTAAAATGTGCAAAGAGGGGAGGTTTTGGAGCTGATCGGCAGTTGAGGAAGTAGACGCAAGGGTCGAGATCCTTCTGGAGTCCCTCTTTGAGGCTCTATGTTAGATTAAATGGTACGAGGGCATTATTCACAAGACAGGCCATTTCATCTAATTTGCATGAAGATGTCCGATAGAAAATCATAGCATACGGTTACATTGTCGCAAATTTTGCTCAAATGCACTCAAGTGTGTATCATTAAGCTGCGGCATGTCCATGTAACATTCGTGGTGTCTGGTCACCACTGCAAGGCCTTGATGACGTCTTGGCGTGGGTTAAATGGACTGACTCAAAATTGATTTGTTAGCGTCATGGCCACAAGACTGAACAATACAACTCCTCTCTAGTCCATTCGTGAACACAGGACTTGTCTTTACAGCAACAGCTGTATTGCTCTTTATCCCCTATGGAATTAATGCTAAAACAGAAATTCAGGTGAGTAATTTAAATAATTAATCGACACTTCTGAACTAGGCTTTGCTTTCTTTTCGGCTGGCTAGTGTGATTTCCAAAACCTTAAAGTTATTAAGTCCCTTGGTGTCGGTGTGCGACATTGAGAACTACACCCTAGCCTAGCCTAACAAAACAAAGGCCAATTTTGAACATCATCTTGGTGGTAAGTCTCATTTGTTGAAGCACGACAAGGGTACCCATCTCTTCTCGCCCTAAACTCTGCAAACGGCGGATTTTTGCCCTCCCTAATATTGTTAAAGCGTGTGACTGATCATGTTTGGGTGTAATAAAGGAAAATCTTGGCCGACTTGCACTTGTTTGTGCCTGGAGGCAGTTTAGCAACAATCTTTGCACATCTACACATACTGCATTCATACAAGCAAAGTCGATACAGATAAAGCTACACTTCTCCTTTCCTTCCACACTCACTACACACACTTGAGCAAAGTCAATGAATATAAAGCTAAATCTCTCATTTTTGTTTACACTCACTGCCTTTAAGTGAGCTAGGTGGATGAGGATAGAGCTAAATTTTTACTTTTTAACAACAGTCACTACGCGCACAGGTGCGAATTAGAAGAATTTGGAGTTGAGATCCTATTTTCTCCCACACACACTGCACTCGAGTAGGCGAAGTCGATGAAGGTAAAGCCAACCCTCTCCATTTCATCCACGCCCACTGCACTCACGTGAGTGAAGTCGATGGAGATGAAGCTAGATTTCTCCTTTCCATCCATGCTTACTGCACTTACGTGTTCTAAATCAATGAAGATAGAGCGGAATTCCCCTTTTCTTTCCCCTTCCTCTGCGCTCACGTAAGCGAGGTAGGTAAAGATATAGCTAACCTTCTCCTTTCGTTCCACACTCACTGCACGCACGTGAGCGAATTCAATTGGAAAATTTAACTTCTTTGCGGCGGATTGAGTCCTTCCCTTAATAGGTAGCATAGTCTGCGTTTGTGTGAATGGAAGCCCTGCTAGCAATTTTGACTATAATACCCTTAAGAACTTGCCTATTTGTCCCTGACAAGGTAATCCATTTTAAGAAACGAAGTTGAATGCTATGCTGAAAGAAACAATCAGCTGTGATGCAAGTGATCGTTTCCGTTGGTGTGCCAACAGTCAGTTCTATCTTACATCTTTGCCCAAAATTACGTTGGTCTGCTAGCCTTTTAACTACCTCGTTGGCATCGCATTGAAATCTGCCTCCATTTACTGACATTAGTCCTTACACAAAGTAGAGCAGCTTTCAATTCAACGTTTTGTCCCAAGTAAATGACAGAAGTAGCAAAGCTGAAATAACTTGGAATGCTTTTACACAAGCCTAGACTCGCCTCATGTGCATGTAAAGACGAATGTGGTGCAATGCCTTCATTAGACTGTGAAATAATTTAATTAAGCAAATTTACTACCGTATCCATAGAATATCTAAGTTGTACAGAAACATCCCAAAAATAAATGGACGGTGTCGCACTATGGTGTGGACCAAAGGTAAGTAGATAATGAAGCAAGACTGAGGCACTGATAAAGAAGTGAATGATGGTAACCATGATGGCGTGGGGAGCAAGATAAATGGTTGCAGGCGGTAGAACGCGTGAGCGAGTATGTGGTGGTTAGTTGTATGATTAACCTCTTCCGACTGCGTCTGTGGCACGTGTTGTGAGGCATCACTTGCGTTTGTGCATCATAGTACATGCAAGGGAGACGGAAGAGAAGGAGAAGATCTACAAATTTTGATGTGCTCTAACCAAAATGCACCGCTTTGCCGCGGTAAAGCACACTGGTGTAAGCGCAGCATGCATGTTATTTGAAAGGGTGTTCCCGAGGGCAGTGTTACATTAACCGACGTAAACGTGCGTTGCACTGACTGATCTATTACCCTGCTTGTAAAAAACCAATCTCCCAGGATCTCGAGCATAATCTGCTGCGTTAAATTCAGGTATGAACGCTGCGAGGTGTGGTCTCTTAAAATCACTGCAAGCGATGTAGTTTCGACAGAAGTCCAGTATGTCTGTGTTAAGTGAGGACCACGAGTAAAGTTTGTTAGAAGCTCTCCTGACCCAATAGCTAAGACAACCCCTATAGGACTGTTTGCATTAACAAACCTGAGACAGCTAGGGGCCTGGAATGCATGACCACTCCTCGGTACTATAAAACCTTATCCTCCAGGAAGAGCTTTGATCATTCTTGCCACATCCGCCTGACTGCCTTGCTGGAAGAGCTCATCTTCCAGACTGTGGTCTTCTTGGAGATCGCCAGAAACCTTAAATTCCAGGAACATGCTCTCTAAGCCCTAAATGACTACACGGCCTTGTAGTCGAAGGGTGGACGGAGAGGATGATTATAGTGAATGTTACGTGAAAGTGCTACCAGCCGCCTTCAACACCGCATCGCACATTACACGCATCTTTGCTTATTTTACTGGCGAGGGTACCAAGTTAGTGTGGGGAGGCAGCGTAGCGTAGCTGAGGGCGATTTTGGGGCAAATGGCAAACCAAAGCGTAGCCGTGTGTGCTGAGATATGTAGGTGCTAGGGCTGAAGATGGAAACGCGTCAGCTTGCTTCTCGTGTGCCTTCCTTGCCCTCTCTTTTGCATCTTTCTCTCCCCTTTTCTCTAAGTCGCATCTAGTTGTCTTCCTTAAGCGTAACGTTGGCATACCTACCTTCACGGCAGTCGTAGGGAGCAAGTGGGACATAGTAATGGGCAGGAGATCAGGCGATGGATTGCGTGATTGGGTGATTGGTCGGCTGTGCGGATGGATGGTTGTCGACAAGTGGAGAAGATAGAGTGTTCGAGGTTAGCAGTGGCATGACGTTGCTACTGCTGCTGTTCCTGTGGTAGCATTGTGCGCTAGTGAAGCGCCGACAGATAGATCAAAGGATATGGATGCATGGCGGTGTATTGTTATAAGGCTCATGCAGGCTCACGCAGCGAAACGATGGCAGTTGGCCCATTGGTTGTCCAGAGATGGAATAGACCTATGGGTTACGTCAATGGTGTCCCAAATGTGTGACAATGCGAATTCTTCCGCCTCATTTTACTGCACTACGCTGCTCCACGTTACGTTGAACTGAGGCGGACTTTGCCACTCTGCGCCTCCCTTCATCCGCCCTTTCAATCAGACATGGAGATTCTCACTGCCGACCTCTCTAATCAAAAGAACACCAAGCGTAGTTCTTTTCAATCTAGCCAGCTAAATATTTAGCCAACACCCTCAGATTGAGGTTTATTCATGTCATCTAAAGCAAATTTTTCACTACCATGCCTTCCAAAACGACAGACGGTTAAAGATGGTAGGAAATGGTCTAGCCCGTCCATGAGGGAAGCGGTATGGGACAAAGCATTGCTGTAGAGAGTGAAGTAGTGCGGATCAACACTGAGGAAACCGTTAAAAGGTGCCAAGCGCCAAACAGGAGAGTAGATACACTTGTCGTTGAGGACCGCGGCCGGCTAGGCGATTCCCTAAGTCCTTTGTTAGTCAAATCTTTCACAGTGCGTCTTGCTTCCATGCGACACCTTAGTAGCACCACCTTTTCTCATCCACCCATAAAAGCTCACAAACCACCACCCCATAGTAACACCTTCAATACCACATTTTAGGTGGTCGAACCCAAAACAATGCTCCCAACAACTCAAAACACCCTGATAAGGAGAATGAATACAACATGCATGTCGGCAACAGTGCATCGAAACGAGGATGTTGCAAAATGGGAAAGGAAGAGGTTTGCTTCGCAACGTGAGAATTATCGAAATTGATGTGTTTAGAAGGGCGAGAGCTCATCCGCTCCTTATACAGGAAATACCCAGTTGAGGTGCTCGAAAACCCGCACACGAATGCCGCAATGGGATGTGCAGCTGCGATGAATGCGGACGGAGTTCATCTCACTCCTCATGGCAGATGCAAAGGAATAGATTCACTCATTACACAACACATACCAGTCTGCGCCCACACCACAAACTTGATGGCATCTAGAGCAGCGGTGCAGCACCTGCAAGCGCGACCCTACATCTCGAGGCATCTGCGATCCCGGCATCGGCAGTCTCCAAAATCGTCAAAGTCTAGTCAAACAACGCTCTCAAAAGCACATCTGTAACAGGACAGTCAGCTGACGCATGTACGTGACGACCCCAACACCTCATCTTAACTCAACAATACAATCACTACTATCAAATCACAGATGGTCAGGAACAAACTGACCGGTTCACTTTCAGACCATCATGGAGTGGTGGCCAATATTTCCACCTCCTTCCCTACCTAGCTTCTTAGCGCCACGAGCTCACCCAAACACGACCAAAGAATCACCTTGACTGTGGAGTCGATCACCCATTTTGCCTCCAAAACAGACACTACGCCACAACAGATCTCTCAAGTCACCCCCAAATAGTGGAGGCTGCGAACTGCAAATGGCCTCCTTCGAACAACAACCGCGCAACATACCAATACTGTCTCCCGCGGGGTCGATAAAAGGACGCAGCGCACAACACTGATGACCCAGAACTATAAACGAACTAATCAGTACTCATTCACCTGGTGGTAATCTGAAGGCCACTGATTCACCTGCAAAACGCTACTGCTGCAGTCCTAAAGTCCGTGCCTGAACCGTCGTTTCACAAACCGATTTGCCGATGCAAACGGTTAATGGCGATTTAATTACAAAGTCAAAACAACTTCAGTGTCAACTTTTCATTTACCTTATGCTAGGCGTTCCTAACACCATTCAAGTACGCACACCCTACACCACACGTCGGTCTCTGGGTTACAAAGTTTACGTCTACATCATGATTTAAGCAAAATACATTCTCTAAAGCCAAGCGCTTAGAAAATGCCCATAATATCGCAAAAAATACTGCGGACGCGGAGTAAAAAGACGTTCGAGGTCGTCGACGCACTCCATCGGAGGGAAAGGTAAAATCTAAGGATCGACACAAAGACTCAGTGCCTAGTTACCAAAACTGAGAGACAGCATATTGTAGACAGCACAGCCGATTATTCGTCAGTTGAAAATCCCTAAGCTTCTTTACTCTGTAAGAGCTGACCGCTGGCGACTTACCTACGTGGCCGCCTAAATCCACGAATAAAGAAGCTACCTGTGTATTTTCTGTCGCCCACTGACGACACCTGTCCATGAGTATTGATAGGTAGTGCAGTGCCATGATTACTCGTTGCGAACCAACTTTCCAGATTCTAAAGGTTCTCCGACAGTCAAGTGATTCACTTCCCTGACAAGTCCAAGTAGTGGAGGCTGCAGGCCAAAGCAGTCTCATTGGACTTCAAACAGACGCGAGCCAGGTACAAGCACTCTACAGTATCGGATATTGACGAATTTTTATCCTCCACACTTGGCGCAGACGAATTCGTCAAACGCAACGTGATTGTTAAATCACTGAAGTTCTTTGTTCTACACATGTAGGCCGATAGCTGTCGGACGGTAAAATGTTTTTGGTAATTTTTCTTTTGTCAGCCCCACAATATCGTTTATTGATGGCAAATGTCTTTACACAAATAACTCATCAATTCACTAATGCACAAGCCTTTGAGGTAGTGTCAGCGGCAGTCATATGCTCTACAAAGTGCGCATTTTACTCTATTATCACGGCTATGCCGATAGGCCCACTCCTGAGGGTGTATTCAGTGGGATGTACGAGCTCACGGCCAGTCTATTTTCAATTTTTCAAAACTTTATAGGCTCCAACAGCATGAAAGTCAATGCAGATTGTCCTGACCATTGTGATGGCTAAGCTGAGGTGGTTGCGACACACCAGCTTCGCAAAACTGTGAATTGTTGTTGCTGAGCAGCAGTTCTGCAGGAATAATCTGTTATAGACCTCATTCTCTCATTTTCTGCAGCTTTTGACAACGTGGAAAAGCGCTATATCGGACTATGATTCTTTAGCCTATGCGCTGATTCAGAACCTTCCTTAGTTTGAATATTTTCAATGGTTTGTTTGGGTGTATGGGCATCGCCAAATCGCGCCGAACTCGCAAACTGATTTGCTACAATCTGGATTATTTTGACTCTGCCCTGCCTAAATCTGGTGTGTTTTTCTCAGCTGATGTCGTCTTCTCTCCCTCCTTTCCATTTTGACGAAGTTGTTTGATTCATCTCTTGTGGCAGTTTCTTCCTGGACAAACACTGACCTGTTGCGTGGTGGAAGCCTTAAATTTCCTGTCACCCACGTCATACCACGGGTTTGCCCGCTACCACTTCTTCTTTGCGTAAACGCAGTAGTGGCTGTGAAAACTCGGCTACTCCTTCTTTTTTTCTCGCAGTTAGAACAGCCATCAAAATTTGCAGGTGTTCTTGCCGTTGCCGGTGCGATTGGATGACTAGCCGGGTACTGGGGCCGACGTTCCTGTGTGGGTGCTACCTCTCACTTTCTCGCAGATTCATCCATCTCCCCCACCCATTCGGGTCTCGTGACCGCTTCTATTTGCATTCATTCTTTCTTTTGTTCTTTTTAGTGACCGTCGACGCAATCGCACCTTACTGGCCTGGTGTTTGCGAAATGATGGACGAGGCGATGGGAGTGGAGGAGAAAGGGTCTACCAGCTCAATCGGTCTTTGGTCCATTCCCTCTTGACACATTTTTGTCCACCCTGCGACTCCCATCATCGTTCTAAGGCTCCATGCAGATGGGTGCCTGTGAGTATATGCGGTTCAACAATTTATTATTTGACTGAACAAGATATTTATGCCAGATGGGTCTAGCTTCGACAGTATCTGTCCTCTGCCTACCAATACTTGTTCGTCCCAGTCCAATGCCTCGACTTAGGAATACGTCAGCCTTCTCCATCAGCAACTCGCGAAGTCTCTCCACCTCATTGTGTCGGTAGCTGAGTCCGCTCTGCACGCAGGTCATCTAGGTTTTGATAGGCATGGCTGCGTCCTTAAGGAGGACTCCATTGCCTTAGTGGGTAAAAAAGCCCTTCAGCACCAAGTACTACGATCTAGGTTAGTTCTAGACAAAATGAGCCTGGTTCTCGAGGTTTTCTGGCCTAAGCAAACCTTAAGTGATGTCTTCTCTTTTATCACCGCATTACCCTGCGTTGAACGTGGTCATTATGGATAAAGAAACGATTCTAATTTTGTAACAAAGGAGGAAGGAAGGTACGAAGTATATTGTTTATTCAATTGCATCAACAGAGATTATGAGGACATCACTTTGTACTTGGTCCTTGGGGACCAAATAGTATAGCTGAGGTGATAGCTTACTTAATCTTCGAGTGTGGCATGAAGGAGCGCAATATGAAGATGCTGGAACTAATCGCCTGCTGCAGATGGGCTGACATGGGGCCACCGGAGTCCCTGGCGCTTCATGGCCGCATAATTGACCTGATGGCTAAGGTGCAGGCACATAAGGTTGTTGACAAATATCTCGATCAGAAGTCGGGTCACTTTGAGGTAATGAGGATAGTTTAGGGTATTCTTCCAACTGCTCTGAAGAAAATCAAGAGGGGAAAGTGATCAACTTGTCTTAAGCGCTCTTTAGTATTAACCAAAGAAAGGGGCATTTGGCTTAAGGCAGTTAGGGCGTGTCACAAGTGTTTTATAAAGAGGATTCGTCTCTTGTGTTTGCGTTCATTATATGGTCCGTAGTGCACGGCATTTGCGTTTTGCCCCACATAAAGCAGATTTGTAGCACCACTGTTCTGACAATCCTCTCCACTTCTTCGCCTCGCGTTCGGCTAGGCTTTTATAAACCTCAAGTTTGGAAAACTGGGATAAATAAGCGGTTTTATGAAAAGCCTAAGTTAAAATCCTGCAGTCTAATTTGAGCAGTGATAAGTTGCCGAGTCCATACTAGACTACCACTATGATATTGACAAAAGATCGCTGCCTGTGATTGGTGAGGAGCACGTTGGTCCACCGAAATATTCAATGCCTTGATCAAAATTGACAAGAACGACCCAATAGGAGAGGATCAAGAGTAAATGAAAGATGAGGAGGAATCCTCAGATAAGATGCTGGTTTTTGTTTCCTACTTTTCATCGAAAATTTATTCACCTCCAACATTTTGTTTGCTTATTAATCTGGCGATGGCGCCTTCTGCACTTTTACTGGGTGCATTGACCCATCAGATCCTAGCGGCTCATGACTCGTTTACAAAAGGGAATTGGAGCGATAGGGAAAAGAGAAGTTACAGCACTCCTCAGATACCAAAAAATGAGTTACAAAGCATCTGGCCAAAATCATGATACCAGCAAGTCTACTTCTCTATCCTGCATTTTAAATTTTCTCACGCAGACATCTCATCGCCTTTTCATTTATGCCAGCCAGTTGTTAAGTCTTATTACCGTCACTATTATTGTCATGCTTGTTGTTAGCTGGAAGGCGTTATCCCTTATTAGTTGTTGGGTGTTAAAGGAGGGTGAGTGCTTTCGCAGCATCTTATCATTGATCGGCAGTGGAATCACTGGATTTGAGCCAGTCAAGTTGCGTTGTACATCCGTTGCGGGTGTAAGTGTTGGAGTGACAACACAATTTTTTGCTTGTTCTTCCAGCTGTGGTGCTCGAAAAGCTAAACTTGGCAAAAAATGAAGCAGAATCGGGATATTATCGGGTTGACGCTTCCTTCTGAGTCTGCGATGCGTTCAATCTGGTCTTCACAGTCCTCAAATTTGGAAAAAAATTCAAAAAGGGGCAGCATAAAGGGATAATGCACCAGAATCTTGCAGACCAACCTAAACAATGATGACTCAGGAAGTCGGCATCGCAGTTCAGCTTTATTTTTTCTTACCCTACCACCATTGCCATCAGATCCGGGAGGTTGAAGCACAGCTGAGAGAAAGGAGGTTAATCGGACAACAGCCATGCGCTAGCCTACACCTAGAGACATTTCTATCCACATTTGGTGACGTTCCTGAAAACCCTACGCATTGTTGCTGCATTTGTGGAAGAGGAGATTTGCTTCCATCTCGTATTGGTCAATGCTGAGCAACTCATGCAAATAAAGTTATGCAAAACGATAGTGACTTCTTTGCGGTCCCTCACAATGCGAGCGGTCTGCGCATACACCTAGCTCTATTCAAGGACGGAAAGAATAGAAGCTAGGGAGATGCAGAAGACCGCGGAGGAAAGGAGCTAAACATTCTGCAACACATTCTTGGGAGCAGGCCATCGCCGGTGTGGAATCGTCCAAGCTTAGGAGAAATTTTGACCTTTCAAAACTCACAAAACAGGACCTGCACCCTGGTTCACACCTTCATTGCTGAATGTTTGAGGCGGTCTTGCTGCACTTTAAGGTGTGGAATGCTATGCTACTCGTGACAAGTGAGATCAGTAGCATGTTGAGATTTGCAACATTAGTGAATAGGTGAGGTGACTGAATGAGGCAATCTTCCTAGTGCTTAGTCACGCCATAGGAGGTTTGGCTGTGTTAGACGCTTTGACTTTGACCCAGATGTCTACGTGCTGATGATTGCGTGAGACGTGGAACGTAAAATGAATGGGTTAAGTATGCAGAAGGTCATTTATGAAAATGAACCTAATTGTGACACTGACGAATGATGGAGTGGGTAGGTGGACTCATGAAAGTGTGACCAGAAGAAATAGTTTGAGTTAAAGGAAGGTGTCGTTTCAACCCTACTCAAAATCTGGACTGCGTGCTTCTGCGCATTCATTTTACAACTCGAAGATATGATAGGTGGCAATACAAGGGCTTTTGATGCGGTGCATCTAGACTTGCTTGCATTCGTTGCGCGCGTTGTAGCATCCTTCAATAGAAATCAGATAATTCAAACCATCTCTCTTAAACTTTTCCCCCCTTCTCACTACCAGCACATTTGTCAATGCTAGGCCATCTGTCGCAAATAATTATTCAATTTTGTCAAAGGATTTCGATGAGGAGACTGCAGAAACCTTAGTTTTCCTTTATTAACTTTGGGTCGATGTTTTCCAAGTTGTTTTAATAGTAACTTAGTACTGTTCAGATTCCTAAGCATTGCGACTAGCATTGTGTCGCACTGTTTATGCTCTCTGCATTCAACCCAATCGGAAAAGGGGAGTGAGTCCACCCTACATTCCATTTTCACAAGAACGTCTCGCCTCTGACTCACTCACGCTTTCTAACTTCCCATCCTTCGAGCCCAACATCAATTCTCCCCCATTCCTTCTTCTCATCTCATTTTAAGTGCCCTTCATCTCTCCACTAGTCTCACTCTTAATCATGCACGATTCAATAATGCCAAGATTCATAACCTATCTCGCACTAGCACAGGCTAGACTGCAGCTGACTCCATCATGTTTCATCTATAACCAAATCTTGCTTTAGCATAGCGTAGCCTGCATTACTATCAATTCTCCATCTCTATCTCTTTCGCTTTAGTTTGTCCTACACCACTTCGCCTCAATTTCGTCCCACGCTCCCACTTCTGCTCCACCTACCCCCTCGAAAGCGAAGGTGAGCGCACTGCCCCTACATCCCACTTCGTAATTTATGGGCTGGTTTAAATTCCCACCTGTCCATCCCACTGCCTAATTCCGTTTCTCGCCTTTCAAGGGCCCTTCTGCCTGGTGCTCTTTAATTTCAGGCAAGAATATTCCGTTCCCTCCTCATTTCACCCTAACAATTCCACTATGCATCTGCATCTGTCTGTTTGCCTGCCCGAGTTCGTGCATGCATTAATGCCCACCTCCTATTTTTGGCCTTTTGGAGAGTCGCTTTAATTGTAACTGCACGGAAACAGGTGGGAACGTGTGTGCGTGCTTGTGTGTATGTGGGTACGAGGCGCATTCATCTCATCCTTGCCTTTAAACATATCTTGCTTGTTCGCTGTATGGCTAGTCGGTTGCCCATTTAATCACATCTCTGCGCTTTGCTAAAACTCTCCTACCCACTTACCGCCAACTCACTTCACTACACTTAATCGCTTTTCCCTCCTGCGGCATCTCTATCTTCTTGATGAAAAGATGGAATTTGCACGGTGCTCAAAAGTCATCCCTTACAGTGAGTGACAGTGGGCCAGCAAAAGCCAAAGAGAAGGAAACTAGGCAACACGGCGTATCAGACTGGCGTATGCTCTCACGCCATGTAGAGGCGATTTGTCTCCTCTGGCACCGCTATTGCATTTTTAGGGCAGGTATGGGAAGAAGGGTCTATTTAATCAGGGCGGTACATCGCAAACAGCAAATGAAGAAGTAGATGGCGGTTGTGGAATTTGCAATTGAAGAGCTGCAGTGCCTCCCACCTGTGTTGAGATGGAACAGAGGATGTTGAGATAGCATTGGTATTGTGCGTGGTCGGTCACACATTGTTACAACCCACCCTTCCTCTGTATCTTTTGGGCTAAATAACGCTATCAGAGGGGAAACGAAGTAAAGACCGGCCGAATCACCCCATAAATAAGGAAATAAGCAAGCAAGTTGAGCAGACTCCTTGACCCCTCAAGCATACAGTTCTGCGCATCAAACCCGAAGCAGCTATAAACTGTGAGATATGTCAAAGTCTGCCACTTCAGGCATGTGTTCTCACGATCCTAAACATCATCAATTCCTATTGGCGGTTGCTACTATTTTACGTCATTTCCATGATCTAATTATCGCAATATGGTCCTCCTGAATATCAACCAACACCGAGGTGCGTCGAATCACATGGGAATGGTAGTTAGAAAGCTGCAGCAATAACCTAGGAAGTTGAGTGAACCGTTCCATTACAACATTGCACAATTCAAAGCGATTGAATGCAGAGCTCTGGCGATAAAATACGACCATTCAAACATAACACACTGAATCGGAATACTTGAATTAATCCACAGTATTAGCGTTTTAAATCTCAATCAGATTAGTAATGAAAATGATTGAAAGAGCAGATGTAGACCCGGTGTAGTTTGTCGTTGTATTATTCCAGAACATTTTAAAACAATTAAAGGGCACAGCAATTTATCAAGGTCCAAATCTGATCAAAATGAACCAGTGACATGCACTTGCTATCTAACGACCCGCTGCCAAGACGGCTTTCCTCACGTCGATAAGACCTAAGATGTTGGTGCTAAGTTTGAGAGCATCAGAAAGAAATCACGGAAGACAAAGATTTGCCAACTACCGGTCACAATCTTTAGTCAACAAAGATGTTCGAGGCAACATTGAGAACAGTGCGTTTACATTAGCTTCGTGTATTCGGTGCTTGGCTTGAATCCAGCAACAAATTATCCGCCTCTTCTACCACGCGATTGTTCATGATTTACAATCCCATAGGTTGTGCTCTATTAAGACTGGTAAAAATCTTCCGAATTGAGGCAGATGAGGAGAGATGTTGCAGACATCCGTAGAAAATCCGACAAAGTGAGTGGATAATAATGTGGTGATTCAAGTCATGCAGAAAGATGATAGCTCAGGATCCAAAATAAGGTAGCAAAGAAGATTTGTAATGAGCTCTTTAGACGCGAATGCGGCTCGCATATCGATACTCTGTTTCTGCGGATTGTAAGAGGGAGCAAACTCTTGACGGCGTTTAATATGCCATGTGGAAAATTGATTAGCATCTTGTGGCCTTGCAATAGTGGTTGGACAGTCCTTTTCCTGTCCACATTGCAATTTAGGTTCGAACCATCATGGTCAGAAGAACTCTCAAAGGTTTGGAACTAACAAATTATCTTTCGGTACCATCACACTGGAAGTGCTAATTTGACGTCTCTCCTCCTTATGCGATATTAGTTTACCAAAAAATCCCACGTTGGTGAATATCAAATCAAATGCTGATTTCGCCATACAAATGCCTCTGAGCACAGATGCAGTAGTGAAGACATTTTATCTTAGAATCCATGAGCAAGACTGGCAGCGACACCGGCGTGGTGATGCTGCAACGGGACTGTTAGAGTGTGCATGTTTGGACACGTGCGCAAATAGTTGGCTCAAGGTACTCATCGTAAAGAATCGGTAAGCAATAACATAGTGGATGGATTGCTCACATGGTGGACATAAATGGATTTGTAGTCACATAGCATTAGCAACCTTAATACTCAACGATCCAACCTGCTTGAACCATCTGCACTGATCATGGAAAACTGAACAGCAATTTACTCTAGTTGGCATTAAGAAAATACGGCATTAAGACCAACCGATGATTTAGAGGCTGCATTAATAGCACAGTGGTTGAGGAATAACAAAACGAGATGGTGGTTTTTACCAACGCATCAAATCAACAGGGGCCAGTAACGTGGCAGATGCATGACATTCGAGATAATGGTGGGTACGGATCCGAGTGGTAGAAAGCTGAAACGTGCATAAATGCTTTGAACTCTGCAGGTACAATAACAGTGAGTTAAGTCGTAGTGTGTGGGAATTCCAACCCTTCTTATATTGCACATAAAAGAATGGTATCAATGTTGGTTCGAATAGATCCACTTGGATAGTAGTTCGGTTGTGTGATGCACTTTCATGAGTGTAAATTCATAATTTACAACCTCGTAGAAAGGTGGGTGGCTGTTGGGTCGCAGAATGAAAGTGAATGGTTCTGCTGGTTCTTCAGTTTTGCATTATAGGTGGCTTCATGGCCAAGGATGAAAATGGCCTTGCATAAAAAGCCTACATGTGCGACATACATGATTTGGATAAACTTGCCTATAAATTGGCAGATAAATCGGAGATGCAACAGGACTTTGAACCAAAATTATCCATTAAGCCATCAGGACATGCTATCGGTTAAAAAAGGCAAACGACTCGTCTATAAACTTGCAGTCATTAAGTTACCGACTCCATTTGCAAACTTAGTGATTTGAAGGATGCTGCTTTTACTTTGAAAGTAGGAGGTATCCAGCGTAAGCTTGAGTCGGGCACTGAGCGAGAGATAGTCACCGTTGCATTTCACATTTAAGGAAGCAAACCCCCGTTGTCAATCCCTCCTATCATCCTTCGGCTGTCTTCACCAAGACTTCATGTCCGAAATGATGACAGACCATTCCGGCGTCGAGAACAACGATCACGCACTCGTATTTGGCTTCGAGAGCTAGTTGTTAGGGGTGGTTTAATTGAAGGCTTTCCCAATTATCATGGCTCCGCAACAGTAGAGTAACGTATTTAATCGTAATTACTTCTGGAAGGCAGAGATTTCTTAACCGTTTCATGCCTGCATCAGAGGAGTGGTGTTAACCTGAAAGCTAACGCAACTGCAAAGTTGCTACTGTTAGCAATCAGTTCAAGAATGGTCGCCTTTGCAACCAGTAGTCGACTTTTTAACTCTTCCAACATCCAGCTAGTCGCAAAATCCACTCAATGGATCCACCTCAATACTTCGTCTCAGGCGCCATAGAACAGTAATTGCTGTACACTTACGCGTTTCCAAACGTGACCCAGCATTTCAGTAAAGCAGATGAAATTTAAAGTTGTCCTTTTTTATTTTCGCAAAGTTTTTCAATTCGCCTACTTAACAGCCGCTTTATACTTAGAATAGTAAAAAGGGTTTGCACAAAATAAAGCTTTTGCCGATGTTAGGCCGTGGCAAATGTAGAATTGGGTGTTTAGAGAGTAGAATAGCAGACTATGCAGCTAGTCTTTGCAGCATCCCATTTTTACGATCCGTGGAGCTGGTTCTGTGGAAGTGTGGGTTTCGAATGGTCAGCAAGCTCGAGCAACGAAAGAAGAGAAAGACAGCCTTAACAAGCCATAGGAATTGATAATCTGATAAGGATGCCCAGTGTGATGTTGGCGTGTTGTATATTATCATTGCACACTTGCAAAGAACACTATTGATGATTACCATCTTAAATCCACTTCGAATTTCCCCGACATGGGTCACGGTTTTTCATCTCTCGGCGTGGTAATTTTATAGGACAACTGTTTTTGCTGCCCAATACCTCAACTTTAAAAACCAGATGTATTTGCTAACTTTAAAAGATGACCTAAAGCTTTACCTGAATTAATGGCGAAGGGTAACGGTTTTGGTTGGTTAGATCGGCCTATATGTGCAACTACATTTTAGACTGTGTCGAGAAAAAATTGGTCTAAATCTGCCAACACTGCAATAGCATGGCCTACATTAATTTATGAAGGGCAAGAATTCACTCCTCTATCCACTGACACTGCAATCANTCAACTTTAAAAACCAGATGTATTTGCTAACTTTAAAAGATGACCTAAAGCTTTACCTGAATTAATGGCGAAGGGTAACGGTTTTGGTTGGTTAGATCGGCCTATATGTGCAACTACATTTTAGACTGTGTCGAGAAAAAATTGGTCTAAATCTGCCAACACTGCAATAGCATGGCCTACATTAATTTATGAAGGGCAAGAATTCACTCCTCTATCCACTGACACTGCAATCACATAATCAACAGTTATTCATGTAGAGCACACTGTAGACACTTCGTCGACATTAATTATATGTAGAGGAAAACGTGGTCTTGCCTGCCGTTCGCTCTGCAGTCGCATGATCATTGTCATCTTATCTAAAGCAAATTTTTTCCTGCAGTCAGCTGGTCGATATTAATTCCTGTAAAATAAAATTCATTTACTAGATTCATTCACTGTGCTGTCACATGGTGATCCTGATTACCGCGAAGCAAAATTTGTATGCTCAATCCGTTTACTCTGTATTCACATGGTCAACATTAATTTGTGTAAAGCTAAATTTCATCTTTCCTTCCTCTCATCCAGCAGTCACATGGTTATTTTTCATCCTTAGAGTACAAAATGTGTTCTCTCAATCCGTCCACTCTACAGTCACCCGGTCAGCGTTATTCCTTCTAAAGCGAAACTCGTTTCTTAGCTTGTTCAACGAGCATTCATATTGTTGATTTTCCTTACAGTAGAGAGAAATTTGACCTCCTATTCTGTTTACTCTACAGACCCATAATAATTATTGACTGCTGTAAAGCAAAATTCAATCTCTCTTTCCTCCCCCCCAGAAACTACTAATTCACAAAGAGCGAGTTTGTACTCTCGATCCTCTTACTATGCAATCACATAGTCAACTTTAAATCCTGCGGAGCAAAACACGTTCTCTCAATCTNTACTAGATTCATTCACTGTGCTGTCACATGGTGATCCTGATTACCGCGAAGCAAAATTTGTATGCTCAATCCGTTTACTCTGTATTCACATGGTCAACATTAATTTGTGTAAAGCTAAATTTCATCTTTCCTTCCTCTCATCCAGCAGTCACATGGTTATTTTTCATCCTTAGAGTACAAAATGTGTTCTCTCAATCCGTCCACTCTACAGTCACCCGGTCAGCGTTATTCCTTCTAAAGCGAAACTCGTTTCTTAGCTTGTTCAACGAGCATTCATATTGTTGATTTTCCTTACAGTAGAGAGAAATTTGACCTCCTATTCTGTTTACTCTACAGACCCATAATAATTATTGACTGCTGTAAAGCAAAATTCAATCTCTCTTTCCTCCCCCCCAGAAACTACTAATTCACAAAGAGCGAGTTTGTACTCTCGATCCTCTTACTATGCAATCACATAGTCAACTTTAAATCCTGCGGAGCAAAACACGTTCTCTCAATCTGTTTACTCTGTAAAAGTTGTTCCTACAATCCATTCACTCTGCGGTCACATGATCTTTATTAATTCATCTAGAACAAAATGTGTCCTCTCATTTAGTTTGCTCTGCAGTCAGATGGTCAACAATTATTCCTGTGGAGTAAAATGTGTACTCTCAACCCATTGATTCTGCAGTCACATGACCATTATTAACTCAAGGGCAGCAACAGTTGTTCCCTCACTCCATTTACTCTACAGTCGCCTCGTCACCATTTATTCCTGTAAAGCAAATTTTAGTCTCCATATTCGCTCTCTCTGCGGTCGCATGGTTATTAATAATTCCTACAAGGCAAAGTCTAATCACTCCTTTTTTTCCTCTCTGCAGCCACATGGTCTCTATTGTTTCATTTAGATCAAATTTATCCACTCAATCTATTCACGCTGCAATCTCACGAGCGACATATATTTATGCATTTGAAAATGTCTTGAATGGATTTTTATTTGGTTATTTGCCGATGCTTTTCTGCACTACTTAGTCTTCCCTTTAGTGCGGAACTAAACGAATAATTCTGATACCACCCTCATCATTGTGCTTTTATTTTATTTGATTTTACACTGGATTCGCAATGCCTAAACTTCCGTTTATTCTTCCGCCCTAATAGTCCTCCTAGTGTATATTCGTAAGTCTCAGTCTCTTAGCAGCAATTGGCTAATGCCGATACGAAGGTTGTATTTTTGTTTGAGAGTTGAATGCTTTATAAATGGATTTTGCTTCAATGTTCATAGTTGCTAAGGGTAGGAACAAAGGACTCCCCGTATAATTCAGTTGAGAGAACGCCAAAAATTTTGCGCATTCTTATCAAAAATCCCATCTTGTGATATGATGACAGGTAACACAATGAGCCCTTGTTTCCTTTGGGCTGTACATTTGCAATCACATAGCAATAGCCGCGTGTGGAGCCAAACTCTGAAAGCATTGCGTCCTCGTTGGGACTCTGAGTGTCACGATTTCTCGCCCTTCCCCATCACTTTTGCTGTGAGCGCAGCTAAGATAATGACTCTATGTCATTTGGCAGGAGATGTAGCAACCTGCATTGCCTTTCCTACCAGCGTATGTTTGGTTCTCATATTTTTGCGGATCAGCTCCATGCCAATTCCTCAACATTCGCTCCTCTTTGTTTTTTTATAATTGGCTTATTATGGTGCTGCGTATATATTAGTTAGAGCTAAAACCAAATAAGGGGCGCTAAGCCATTTTCAACGAGCAACTGTTTTGCAGCTAAAATTTGCCTTATGTTTAGATTAATAACCTATACGCTAATAGTAGCATCTGGGCTGTGAAGTTGTTGCTATTACGATCTTTGAAGTCGTGGTGTGCAGCTCACAATGTGATTGAGTCATCCAGAAGCCTCCTTAGATAGTGTCTGTCCGTTTTGTCAAGCAGTTAAGATCTGATTAAAAGCATAGAGCCCGTAGCATTCCTCTTATCCTCAGTGGCCCAGCTCCTCCTTCGTGGATCACAATCATAGCGAATTTGATGCCAAGTTGTTCAACTTCTCTTCGTGTTCTTATTTAAAATCAACATTGGCACATTGTCTCTTTTAATCTTTTGTAATTTGTCCTTTTTACAAAAACTGAAGGCTGGAGGACAGTAACTGTGAAGAGCACTTACTTCTGTTAATACTATATTGGTAATTGCAGCTTGTAATTTGCTCTGAAAACCACCTGTTTTGCAGGTCAGCCTTACTTTCTACTCCAAGACGATGATGGCTATAAGATTTACCAATTACACGCTAGAAAAAACACAGTTCTTGTATGCAGGGAACGCTGGTTCTCTTGGACAACGTGTGCACTCAGTGTGGAAATAAACCCTACCTCGTGGGTTTACTGGAAAGAACATGGTTGCTGGTAGACCAGTATGACCAATTTGGAGGGACTTTGATTTTCAACTGGCACAAATGCTGTTTGAGCCTCTGCCTTTAGTTGTGCAAGGCATCTGTGCAATGGGATATGTAGGCAGATGTCTACGCCTTCATGGTAAATAACTTGCTCAACTTCGCTCTACTACTTCTGCCCGGGCTAGCATATGGTGCAGTTTGGGTACTTTCTAGACAAATAAGTTCTAAGACTCAACCCTTGGGTAGAGATTGAGGTTGTAGCCATGGTACGCCTCTCTGCATTACGTATCTGCTTGACCACACCTCATGGCCGAAACGTGTTCAACGATCCCGAATCTCGTGACGAAACAAAATTCATCCGAACTGCAAAAAAATTACTCTGAGCAGGCATGACCTTAAGCATTTTTATTGATATATTTGCCGTATAAAAAGGCTAAAACCCAACAGGGCTGAGGTGAAGGTAGTTTCCCAGTGGCAAGATCAGAGGGCATATCCCCTTGAATAGCAATGAAGGTATAAAAGTGAGGCCTACAGGTGACCGTGTGCCTCTTAATTAGTTGATGTTGTCCAAGAGAATGAAGGTCGAGGTTAAAGCGATAAAAGCCGAAATAACTGTTAACTGAACTTGTCCTATTGTATTTATCCATAGGCCATTTATTAAGACCTGGTATTAGGAAAGGAAATTATGGCCAAAGTAGTAGAAAGCATACTGCCAAGTCTTCTTTTGCAATCCTGAAAAGCATTTGTTACTAGACGATGAGATATTGCGTGGCGCTAGCGATACCTACAATTAAAATATTTGAGGTGCCACTGTTGCATCAGCTTTCACGTAGTTCGCAACGCTAATGGTTGCATGCTTTCATACCAGAATGCTTCTTAGATATTCCCATCTTCACCGAACATCGAATCCAGTGGAGTGAGTTTTGTGAGTGATGACGTATTGCAGCAATGAGACGAGTTGTTGAAGTTTAGTGCTGCATTTCGCATGCAGTAGAGATGTGTGCCCACTTTCAATGGAAAAATTGCATCCAAAGTGGCAATTATGAAAAGAGCCCAAAAATTTGTCAAATTTTTACGCAAAAATGCGAATTCAAATTAGGCGCAAGTGTTTTAACGCAGGATGCAATTTATCGAAATAAGTGGAAAGTAAAAATGAAATGTCAGACTGTTCCGATCAGAAGAACCTTTGTTATGAACGCATTGAATAGCAGTTTCGCATTTGCTAGCAAGAATATTGACTTTCATTTAATTTAGTGGGATTTCAGTAGGACTCAGACCCGATCCTGTGAGCCGTACCTTCTTAACCTAGTCAAGCATGCACAACTGGGTTGTCTTTTAAATCTTCCACTTCGAAGCGTTGAGTCCTACCTTGAAGCATATGCATCTTCGACGACACGAGCTTTTGGCTAGACATTGTTCTATAAAGTTTACTCATAAAATCTGGCCTTCCCGTTGCCAGGCTTTGATCCGTATTTAACTCGTCTCCCAGTGTTGTATTATAGGAAAGTTTGATTCCCCACAAGAGGTTTTTTACTTCAGTCCCCTGACTTACGCCTGGATGCTGTAACTTCGAGTGAGAATGGTGAGAAGATCAAAGAACTGCATAAAAGTGCTGCCGTACGTCAAATCCACTCAAGGAATGTAATGAATATTCCGATAAACTTGTTTATGAAGCACGTATTGAGACATTCCGTACTTATTGTTCGTTTTTAATGATGGAGCTAAATTTCCCGACTCAGACGGGATTTAGTAGAAGCTTAATGCTCGCCTACGCTTAATGCAAACCGAAACAGAATACTCTGCTTTGCAGCTGTGACCCAATTCCAAAATGAAGCAGTTGACATGCTAGCTGGAATTCCGCTTAATTTTGACCGTTTAGTCAACAACTACACACCAAATAGGGATTTTACCAAGTGCAGCACAAATATTAATAATGCTGACGGGGAAGATTTAACGACTCCTGCAGAGAAGAGGCAAATAGTTTGAAACCACAAAAACACTTTAAGGCGTTTTTTACCCAAAAACCCTTTCTCCTTGAATTTTTAAGCTGGACTTGTCCATTATTTTGACCCATTTGCAAAAGTCTCGACCACTACAGTGCGCGATCTTAATCTTTGCATTATGGTGGCAAATAAGGGTGCTCAAATATTTGTTAATCTGAGCATAGAGCGTTAATTAGCTCACACTCATGGCTCTAAGTGGCAGCCGAATGAAACTGAAGCTGAAAAGACCAAAGGGCCATGAGTCGCATGTTTGCCTTATTGCGTTTTTCGGAGATAGAGTGGAAATCATCTTTCTTCTTGGGCACGTAAAGGCGTGTCTCTCGGCCGGGTCGCCTGCTGTAACTGGTTAGAGGTCGTCGCCAATGTAAATTTCATAGAAGAACGAACACTCTCGGTGCAATCACTGACAATTCTATGAGTTGCGAAGATAAAAAATGCATCGAAGTCCATTTCTTTCGGTACTCTGGTGACGCTTTCGATTCAATTTCTCATTTTTACTCAGCAACAAATGATCTGCATCGGCGACCGCTAACAAAATAACGAGATCGAGATGGACGATCACTTTGCACATCATCTTCAAGTACGTCGCCAAGAGTACGGGTGAGAGTTAAGAGATCGAGACCCATACAGATGCGCAGCACGATGGGTGATCCGTGTATTCGCACGAGAAGGCGGCGCTTACAAAGAGCACGCCTATCAACTGAGAAGTTCTACAGGAGGATGTGTTTGAGTGCTTATGACGTAGTCTTTTCCTAAATCATGGCTTAAGTGCTGCGGGAAATGAAGCTTTTCACTTCGGACCGCTACTATTGTAATTACATTGATTTAAATGTACAAGTGTCAAATGTTGACAAATTTATAATTGAGGGCAGAAGAGATTATTTATGGTGGAAATCATCTCCACTTCACCTTGAGAGCCTGCAGCTAAGGTGATTCGACAATTGCGTGGCTTAACTGGCGGATTTGTATGAGCTAAGCTTGAAGAAGAGCTGAATTTCAACAATTTTTAGCGCTTCCACCCCACCCGCCTCTGCCTGAAGTCGAGTGTGATGGATTCATGGCCAGGTGTATGAGACACTCTCTCCTGGCCAGCAGCCTTCTTTACTTGGACTTGTCGGAGAAGAGAATCGCTTGGCTGCCGAAAGACTTATGGAATCTGAAAATTCTTGAAAGTTCGCTCACATCGAGTAATAAGGGCATGTGATGTACATCTGGAATCTGAAAATCCTTGAAAGTTCGCTCACATCGAGTAATAAGGGCATGTGATGTACATCAATGGTCATGGGTAGGTATTTTCAATACACGGTAGAAGATGGTAGCTAACCTCTTTATTGATGCATTAAGACTTGCACAGGATGAGGAAGCTTGGGAATCTTCGAATGGGGAACAATCGACTGCGATGCCTCCTCCTTGTTGTCTCTCAATTCCGAAAGCTGGAAATGCTGAGCCTTTTTGACGCTGCGAATGGCATCTCTCTCCAAGATGGAGTGCGATGTGGATCTCAAAAGTCTTTTTCACTTCACGCTTGTAGTGTTTTTTGTGCAGTTGTGGACATTTGCAAGTGCCTGGCCATGGTAAATATGCTTCATCTGGGTCGTGATGTTGACGTAGGTGAACTATGCTGTCTAAAGATCCCCACGTGGTATAGGTTGTGTGCATCTGAGCGGTGTTAGAGTCACCCACCACTCCACTAGAAATGAGGTGGTTAGGTGTCATAAGATAGGTGTGGAGTTGACACAAAATTTATTTCAACATTAGAATTAAAGTGCCATTAACTGTTTGCATCAGTGAATGGATTTATGAAATGACGGCTTTGAAATGAACTTTTTGGACCAATTATTGCTTTAAAGTTGCACTTCAGAGACTGCAGTATTAAGGTTTGCAGGTGAATCAGTGGCTTTTAGATTGTCACCACGTGGAATGTAAATGATTTTGCTCACTTGTAGTTCCAGATCACAGGTACGACGCCCCGTAGGAGACAGTGCGGCATATCGTGGGATCGCTGGTTGGAAGAAAGCGTTGAATGTTTCTACTCTCTATAATTTCTAGGTGATTTGGGAGGTTTGTTACGGAGACGCTAGCTGTCACAGAATAGTGCCACTACCTCCGCGATCATGGTGTTTCGTTAATTGCTTGTGAGTGGTTTGTGGGGTTAAGGAGCTAGGCGAGGGGTAGAAGTTATCTTTTTAGGCGTAAGTGCAAAAATATCTGTATGTTCCTGACCGTCTTCAAATTGATGGTGTGCTGAAATATTGGTGTTGCCACGTACACACGATGCAGATATTGGTGGGGCCTGTAACCACCTGCTCTTCAAGGCTTATTGAACTGCGGTCAGCTAATGTCGACCGAGGTCCTCGTATCTGGCTACTCTTCATTAGTTCCGTTCATTAACATAGTATGCGCAAACTTCTCCGAATGTGACACTTGATTTCGCATGGCTGTAGCTGCAATAAACTGCTGTGCGATAAATGCATACTCTCCATTTCAGAATTAGAGCAACAACGG
>LWMK02000201.1:113754-128677 GCA_001693075.2 Taenia saginata
GGAAGTAGAAGGGAAATTAAATTAAGTCGAATAAAACGTGACTCATTAGCACGGCATATGGAGTGTGGTTCTCATCTCAAACGCCTAATTTCTTCTATCCACCTATCTTTTCCTCATTCCGCAATCTACTTCTCTGCCCTAGCAAATATCGCTTACATGCTCTGGGCATTTTATTGAAACAAATATGCCTGGTAACAAAAATGAACCTGAGGCTCTTGCTGTTGACACACTAACTTCCCTTGACAGGTCCAATTTAAAAGGGTACTGCTATATGAGTTAATGTTTGGGTCAACGCTTGCAAGCGTAGAGAGAAAACCAGAGCAATGTAAATGAAAAGGGAGGTAAAGCAAGAGTTGTCGTGGCCTACCATTAATTCCTATGACTTGTGATTGTTCCTTATTGCTTGGCCGATGAAGATTCTTTGAAGAAGTTTGGAGGGAGTAGTGAAGAAACAGTAGGACACTGAATGCTATCGAGTACCGGGAGTAGTGAAGAAACAGTAGGACACCGAATGCTATCGAGAACCGAAGTGGAGTAGGGGCGGAGTGGATCAACTGAAATGCAGCTCCTGGCACAGGCTGAAAGCTTATTTGGTGTTCAAAACCTGTGTTTTGGTTGCGTGAATCCCAATTGACCTTTAAGTATTTCATCATGGTCCTTCTACAGGACAGCCCCTAAGTTGGATAACTTGATGCTCGTTTGATTTGTTCGTCGCTGGGTCCCTTACTATGTACATTCAAGTGTTTCACCTCCATTTCTAAGCAGACCGGATCCGTGCGAGTGCCTACATGGGTGTGAAAATATGCTCCGTTACATTCCTTTGCTGTAACCATACCCGACCGAAATGTCTAGCAAAGTCTCTTTCTCATCTATTCATCAAAGTGATTTCATATGTCTGCTCCCGATCTTATAGTTATTGAATACCCTGGCTTTAAGCATTCTCCAACTAAGTGCTCACCTTTCTCGTGGCATGCTTTATTGTGCAAGAATCCAGAACATGGGACTACGTAGATTAAGGACCAAATATTTGCGCATGATGTAATGCTCCAATGCTAACTTCGATAATCGCGGGGGAGGAAAACGAATTATTGAGCATAAAATTTGTCTATTTTAGTAGAAAGATAGTGCTGTTTAAAGGAAAAAAAATAGCGGATGGGCAATCGTTGGGAACCTAACCAGCTTATGGAAAATTGCATCTTTCATGAATAAAATAAATACATGCCTCTTTTTAAGGATGATGCGTGTTCAGTGCACAAGAATTCGCGAATCGATGTGTCTAAAAGTGTAAGAAAGTTACAGCATGCGGTACATTGATTGCTTTATTAATGAGTCTAGTCAAATTGTTGCTCGGTCGGTCACTAAAGGACAATGATCTTGAGAAAGTAATGGGGCAGCAATTGCAAAGGCGTGTTCGGTTACAGTTGTGGTCGTGAACCTGAGGTGCATTTAGTAGGCAAAAATCCAAATCAATTTGAAGCATTAATTAGCCTGTGTGATAAGACAATGGGTAGAAGGTTGTGAGCATAAAAGATGTGCCAATGACAACATAGTCTTCGCTGTTTGTTCAGGCTTCTTGCTGCGTCATTCGAGAGCCATGCCAATGCACTCACTCCTTGGTTAGAGAAAGAAGAGGAGAGAAGGAAGTAGAAGGGGGATTAAATTGAGTCGAATAAAACGTGACTCATTAGCACGGCATAGTATGGCACAAATAGTAACCAAATAATGGAAGAGTATTAAGTTTTTGCCATGCTGCTTTGGCGCTGGATGATATGGGCTTCTTTATTCTTACTGGACTTTCCACATATTCTTGACTTGATGCTTCGTTCAGACATTCGCAGTTGTTTTCAGTCGACGTCATAAATTTTCCGTAAAGTTGTTTCAAAAAGCACTTGTTTATTGGTTTTGGATCGCCTGAGTTCTGCTTGGCATTAGTGTAACATCTTAAGATTTTGAAAGCTTAGAACGTGGGTCAGCAATGATGCACAATACAAATTGGCCACTTGGCTGGTACTTATACCCTTCGGCAATAAACTTCTTTTGGCACAAGATATAGACATGCAATGCTTGCTCCATTGGGTTTTTATAAATATTTGCAAAATTTATATATATTCTGAAAAATACAAGGGCCAAAGCAAGGATCCATCGACAGTAAAAGGTCACGTGAAAGCGTGTTATTTCCCGACAAAAACAAATGGAACCGGATGTGATCAGGTTGCGGTTCCAAATTTCAAAACATGTGACGTCACACATAGACAACCAAAAGATTACTAGGCAAGGTAATACACTCGGCAGTAACAGGTGTTGTAAAATCGGAGCCGAAACTGGCCACGTCCGGTGACTGCGCTGCCTGCCTGGCTATTGTCCGCCGCCACNTTAGGCAAGGTAACGCTTTAGAAGGGCAACGTATATCGATCACTGGAATACACGTGGCAGCAACAGGTGTTGTAAAATCGGAGCCGAAACTGGCCACGTCCGGTGACTGCGCTGCCTGCCTGGCTATTGTCCGCCGCCACGTGGCCTCCAACGATCGATTTGCAGGCCCAGTGACGACATCACCTAACCTCATCATCATGNAGCTTGGAGTGTTTGGTGCTCACGCTGCTTGCCAGGAGGTGGCTCGCTGCCACGTGGCCTCCGACGATTGATATGCTCTGCCTAGTTTTGACTTAACTGTACATGATCTTTGATTTTCTCCCCTGTCATTTGCCACCTCTTGAAAAACCTTTATTTTTTATGGGTACGTTTTTGTGGTAGGTATGGAAAAGTTACTTTTATATCTTTTTGTGGAAATTCTTGCTACTTTTTTGTGCATGCTCAATAATAGCTTATATAAGTATGGCTAAGCGCATTGCTCCTCTTTGCAACGATTTTTGTGTAGACTCAATCCCCTTTACGTCTTTATTATGTTTGAAGAAGTTTTGAGTCTCGTTAGTGATGGTAGTATACTAAGATGCATTCCAGTGTTAGTACACAAATGCCACAACATCGTCAAGTTCTTTGGATGCTTCCGATCTGAGCAGAACAAATTATTCTAGCTGGTCTGCAATTTTCCCCTTTTACAGAAAATTTATTTGGTAGAATGCTACAAAAGTGTACTAATACTTGAGCTTGTATGACTTCAGCATTCGTTTTCTCCGTTACCAGTCTCGCAGATGCTGACCACTGGTACAGCCAAATAAGCATGCATCGCTGCCTTAAAAAATAACTGCTGTTGCAAGGAATGCAGTCACGCTTTATGTAGACTAGGATGGCTGCGCTATTGCACTTCTCATGTTTGTCTCTGCATAGCATTCATGTAGAGCTTTAACTGTGAGCTTTTGCGTTGGATTTTGACCCATTTTAGTTGGACTCTAATGTGATAGTCACCGATAAAAGGGCTCCTGAAGGCGTAGCTTTGTTTAGCCAATCAAAATGCAATTTTATCAGATAGCTATTTTTATACTCCATTAGCCTTTGGGTGTATCCACTTGACTTGAGCGTGCTGATAACCTATTTACTAACAAGGTGCTGGTCGTTGATTTGCATACATTTCATTAGGGCATGCCTCCGAATTAAATTTTGCACATTGTATTCGCCTGTCTGACTGTGGTGCCTGTTACCGTGCCCTGAGCTGTGCCCAATTACTTAAGACTTGGCGACAGGGAGTCGAGGTGCACNATACTCCATTAGCCTTTGGGTGTATCCACTTGACTTGAGCGTGCTGAAGACCTATTTACTAACAAGGTGCTGGTCGTTGATTTGCATACATTTCATTAGGGCATGCCTCCGAATTAAATTTTGCACATTGTATTCGCCTGTCTGACTGTGGTGCCTGTTACCGTGCCCTGAGCTGTGCCCAATTACTTAAGACTTGGCGACAGGGAGTCGAGGTGCACAGCAGGCAGTAAGACATAGGAAAAGGAAGGACTTATGCACCGGTTATTAAGGCGATGCCTCTGCAAAAGGCGCAATTTTAATGCAGTGGATCACGTCTTTTTCAATGCTTCCACGTCTGTGTTTATCTTCGCTTGCATATGTGGAGGCCATTTCATATTTATCAGGTGTAGAGAAGGAAATGATGCAAAAGCGAGTAATAAGAAGGCCCAAAGGGGCAAATAGGAAATGTTAAACTGCAGTCATTCAGGCCGTAGGTGCAGGACTGAATTGTTTTAATAAGTGTTCACATCAGTATCGCCTCACCGATTCTGTCGCTAAGAACTAGGCGGAAATGAACTTTATGAATACGGTGTATGATGTAAAGTATCCAATTGGACGTCTCTTAAACAATGAGACCATGCAAAGTAAAGTGATGTGTTGGCCACTCAGGGATATAAACGGAAAGCCGAGATAAATTGAAGTACTGTGATGAGGCACAACAATTCACTGCAGAGGAGATACCGTCTGTGGTGCCGCTGGAAATGAAGGAAACAGCAGAGGCTTACTTAGACAGGGTGACAAATACAGTTGGCGCGGTCTCGGCGTATTTCTATGACACTCAATGTAAGGCGACGATTGATGTAGGTATAATAGCGGGTTTTGATGTGGCGCACATCATTAATTAGCCAATGGCACCTGCTCTTGTCTACGGTGCGGACAAGAGGATCGACAGTCAACGCAGTGTTCAGTTTTGATTTGGGTGGCAGCATCTTCGACGTGTCTGTCATATCTATTGAAAATGAAAATCGGAAGTCAACGCTGTTGGTGGTAACAAGCACCCTGGTGGTGGCACATTTGATTCTAAACTGGTGAAGTACTGCATGAAGACATTTAAACAAGAACACGGAGGAAAAGATTTGAAAACCAACGCAAAAGCCATTAGTACTCTGAGAAAGGCGTGTGAGGATGCAAAATAACATTGAGTTTGCTTGTCAATTAAGCATTGATGTCGAATCGTTGTATGAGGACATAAATTTCTCTGATTCCATCTCAAGGCACGATTTTGAGCAACTGTGCTAGGATCTCTTTGGTAGAGTTTTGGCTATAGTAGAGGGGTGTTGAGCGGTGCAAAGTTGGACAGGGTCTAAAGTTATGAGATATTACTGGAGGGTGGTTCGACGCGTGTTTATTAGGGGCGACGCTTACTGCGGGACTTCTTCGGCGTCAGTAAGCTTAAAAGGTCCATCAACCCGAATAGGACATCAGCGTATGGTGTGGAGCTGCTAGGGTCTAGCATGATTAATAAATTATCGCTGGTGCTTCTGGAAGCCGCACAAAGATAGCATGTCCAGGAATACGCAAATGTGGTTTAGGAAGACAGTGCTTCGTTTGCATTTTGAGCACTTCCCTCTCCACACCAACACCTACCACACCCTCAACAACCCACCTCACTAAGAAGGACACTTTATTGCCAGCAACTGCCTCACCCCCAGTACTACGCGATGCCCTAAAGCNCTAATTGAGTCAAAGGCACTATTAGGATGGAGGTGCAAGGGTTGCGACGGAAACGAACGAAGTATAGATAAAATGACGGGGAAAGTGGGAGTGAGGTAAGACCAGTTACAAAGCCTTGGACGGCGCCACAATCGCCACATCAGCTTCTATTTCCTATGGAAAACAATTCAAGCTGATGATGCAGCGCTGCTAATTGGCCACTTGTTAAAGACACGCAAAGAGGATTACCTGCTCTACCTGTTTGCCATTCCTGGCGTTAGGAACAATCTGATGAAATCCCGGCAAGCACTTGTGCAACAGAGGTGGTATCCGATCGCAGCAAGCGTACATCCCACTTCTTTCCCCATACAAAAGACGTGTATGCTTGTGCTACTAAATACAAACAGTGAAATCTCATAGTAAATCACGAAAAGGGACATACATGGGCAGTCGTTTGGCCATCTAATACAGCATGTGATTGGGAGGGACGAAACTATAAACGAAAAAAAAGGAAAATGAATTGAGAACTCACACACCCGCCACAATCCTTTAACTTCTTGTTGCGAAAATGCTCTCCTCTCCCGACGCCCTGCTTATTCAGTGCCCTTGATAACCTAAAACGCACTATTCAAATCATCCAACGAACTGCCACCTTTGATTGAATGCAACGCTTCTCACTATGAGCTGTTAATGCATGATGCACAGTTGATACAAGCAGCTCGAAAGTGTGGTTGTTCGCCATTCCTCACAGGTATGCTAAGTGAGTAGAAATGACTGACTACTTCCACTCACATTACAAGACTGGAGATCTTAAGTGTTGTCATCGCATGTCAACCTGTTGTTCCACCTTCCTAAATGGATAAAACGCAACGATTAATCAAAGAAAACATGCCTACTCCCATTGTGATCTTAAAACGACAATTTGGTAGGGCAACCAAAACGCTACTCGCCACCCGGACTAGCAACAGCTCCTAGCTGTGTCAACCGCAGTAGCAATAGCACATTAGAGATAAGGCGCGTCACAAAGTACCTATGGGCGATCAAAGGCGTGGCAAGGCGGAAATGGCGAACATACGCGTGACTTTCATCCTCTTTTCGCGCAATAGTTTCTCGCAACACGCACAGATACTTAAGAGCGCACAGCCGACGCTTATCCAGAGACTCTCCCACTACTGCATGTGGTTTTGACAGATACTCCAATGGGTTGAACTTCGGTTTCTTGTAAATCCAATGGGAGAAAGCAAAATGAAGGAAAGGGATACAAGAAAATGTAAAGTGCAAGACAACTAGGGCAGACAACTGATACGCACACGCAAGCAGAGCTCCTGAGTTAAGCCTGAACACACTCCCTAGCACGCAGAGTCTTCAATTTTGCAGATTAGCAACACACTCTTGCCAAGTTATCTCGGTGTGAGTATTTCTTGGCCACTGCCGTTACCATCACAATACTAGCTGCTTTCAAAACAACTACATTAGCGGGACTCACGTCAAAAAGTATGTTAAGCGTGGTGAACTGTAACCAGATGCCTGTGCTGCTCCAAGTTCTGGCCAAACACGCAACGACTGCTCATTCGTGTTGTAATCATATGTCTGGTTGAGGATTGACCCGAGTGGTTCCCCTTCTACTCATTGCATTCGTTGCAAGCCTTGTCACAACTCGCCCCTCTCTTGACTAAAACGGGTGGCTACAGATGTGAATTATGCTTGACGCCATTCGGAAGCAGCATCTTAGGCTTGACCGTGTTAATTACTCTAGGCGCTTTTTAGGTGCACTTCGTATTCATCTACACCCGATTCTTCCATTTAATCATCACATATGCTGTTCCCACAAGTACTTCACTCAACCCGAAAAATAGCCTGACGTCACAATGCATGCCTTGTGGGTCGCCTTCGATCCGAACGATTTGATTCGCTCCTCCGCCATTTTATCGGAACATGTATTTGTGAGCTTGCGTCCGTTGACCTCCGAATGAATTTAATGAGTGCTCTGCTCCTTAGCCATAGCTTCAGCACCACATGCTAACCTCTCCTAAAGTTATTCCTTATTACGCCACACTGCAGTCATGAGAATAGAGAACCCAGAAACACGCCTTCACTGTACAGAATGCTGCGCAGAATTCGCGACGCTGGAGGAATTGCAAGAACAAACGCAATCACATCATTTTTGTAGGCATTGGTTTATCTATTAGACACAAACTACAATGCCAGTTCGTTGTAGTGCCTTGATTTTTATTGCTTTACAGACGTTTGGCTCGCGTTGTTTCAATAGAATCCCAGTAAATGCTATTACGTCGCCACAAATTGTAGGGTTTTATTGGTCCTAATGTTGAATCATTTCTTTATGCCTGAACCTATGACTTGGTAAGGCAAAAAAAAATTTACTGCGCTGCAAAAGGGAGTTATTTCAGCCTCTATGTTGGTGGGTCAGGCTTTGCAAGGCAAATATCACGTGGCATTGCATTTTATCAAAACCTATCGGTAATTTGGATAGTAACAGGTAACGAAACAGCAATATTACATGTTAGTCAGTTATCAAGAAAGTGTTCACGCGTAAGAGCTGTGCTTGCTTAAGTTGTGCTCCTAATTGAAGGTGCACTTCATTCTTCGCGACCTTGACTCCTTTCTCATTGTCTAGGTGATTCGGTCATGCATAATTTTTCCAGCATTTTTTTGCTTATGAACGTAACTGTTTAAAATCAGACATCCTCGAAGCATCTGGTATTATCACTCGATATACAATTTTGTCTCTTATGCCTCTGTACGAAATAGACTGGTGAAGTTGGAACCAACCCTCTTAATGAACTTCCGATTAAGTTCTATGGCAAGCATTCCTTGAGCGACTGGTGCAGCGAATGACGAAATTCTAGCTCGGACTGGGAGAGGAAGGTTTGGTAAAGCTTTACTTAATTTTTAGTGTTTGAGCATTAGAGCATTATGAGCACACCACGAAGTGGTGAATTTATAAACGAAAAGCGGGGTCCAAACAAAGAAGGAAGCAAATGGGAAGTACACAAACGCCAAGTCCTCTACATCGATTTATTCATGGCAGAGAATAGTCTAAGAGGAAAAATGCACACAATTAGCAACATCAAAACAGAGGCTCTTGCTTGACAATGCGACCGCACATAAAAGAACGAAAGCACGTGTTAATAGGTCACAAGGAGGCAATTTGTTGTTTTACATGTTGCACGCTGCCTATGTCAAGATAAGAGCAATGACCCTGAGGGAGCAATGCATTTGTAAATAACTTGCCCTCAGTAAATTCTAGCATCACCCCTAGTCCTTTGTGTCCTAGGAGATAGTCATCCATGGCATTTATGGCATTCGCTGCGCTGTAGGAATTGTCAAAGCGCACAAAACCTACCAACGGTTGCATACGACACTTTTAATATAATATACCGAAATAATAGTGCTTGTTACTTAAATCGACAGGAAAAGCACTAACCATACGCTTCCTCTTCATAAAAGGGATCTTTGATGGCGACATCAACACTGACTAATTTCCCAAATTTCTTGAATAAATTAGATAGGTCCTCTTCCCTAGTCTCCCTTAGCAGATGTAAGACAAGTAAATTGCACTCATTTCGAACGTGTGGTGCGGCTGAGGGATCTAGAGAGTTTATGAATAGCCAAATCAAATGAATGGTGGCTTATTCGTCTGCATCACAACTGGGAGAGTTTTAAGATGATACAAAGTTAGAACCATGTTCTACACTTCAATATTTTGGCAGGCATGCTTATAATGGCAGCCAAGTAATGTGTTTGATTTATGAAATAAAAGTGCATATAATTACCTGTGAATCTTTCTAGTCTCACGCTCAACCTTCTGTTAGCCAGTATCCGGTCGTGCATAACATTGATTGCTCTTTGCGCGCTCCGTGAATCGTAATAACACACACTTCCTATTCAACGATTTGATCATTTTTGAGGGAAACAGTTACCACAGCTTATGCTCTCATTGGTTTCAGGATTGACGAAGAGCTTGACACAATGCACCCTTCCAAGTCCCTGAAACAAGTCAAAAGCTCCCTTTTTCCTATACCACTAAGCAGGTTGTTGACAAACACACGGCGTGGATTTGTTCCTTCTTTCATGCTACGCTTTCGATCGTCACCTACAGAAGAGATTTGGCGGATTAGATATGAAAATGAAAGAGAAAGAAGGAAGGCAGATATGGTCTACTTATTCGGAGCTTGGATTGTAGTGACTGGGATGGAGTTGAACGGTAAAAACTGCATAATTTGCAAGCAATAGGCAGTAAGTTGCTGCCTAACCTAATGACACTTCCGTCCAATAAATTTGTTGAGCTTATGTTCAGATCAAATTGGTTCTTATCAACCGGCCTGTGTAGCTCAGCTGATGATTCACCGGCTGGCACATTGCAAAGAGGACCTAATTTTACTAGACCCATCCACTTATGCTGCTGGGTCACTCATGGTTGGATATTTGGTAATGCCGAAGCGCTTCTTATGGAGTCTTGCTGAGCAGAACCAGTGGTTCATTCTAGGCCCGGGTTCGAGCAGACCAGTATGCCATCTTCGTTTGATAAGGTGCTTTATATTGTCACGTCGGCAATTCAAGTAAGGATAAAGTATTGTGGGAAAAGATTTACCGGTTTATAATTAAAGGTTTTTACTCACTGCTGAAGAAGCTAAGCAGACTCTTGGAAGCGCTAAGTAAACGACTAAGTCCTGAACGATTTTATATCGTAACACAATTCACAGGCGTGTTTGCACAAACATTAGTCCACACTTTACAAGTCATATTAGAACAAACTTAGGAATCTGCGGGGCTCATACAAGTAAAAAAATCCTCTTATTTTACTGTATGAGCTTATTTTTGTGTGGAAAAGCAAATTAATTATTTGTTGCAAAACTATTCATGCTTTCACATTCTTGCCCGATTTTTTAGAAGCGCATATTAAATCAACCGTATACATAGCAAATGAAAGGTGAAAACTACAATTTTAACTTTTGTGAGCAGGTATATGGTCCGCATAATGCAATTTATCTATTGTCTGACTTAGCTAACATCGTACAGGATGGGTAAATGCAACTTCTTGAGATATGTGGCAAGAGTTCTCCTAATTTCTATTAAGTAACGTAAATTACAGTGCGTATGCAGATTCTCGAGACCACCCTGAAGTAAAAAGAAAGCATTATGCTTGGGTAGAATATGTATGCATTCAGTGAAGGAATAGGCACCGAAATCATCGGCGCTCTCATGGGAATATCACCCGTTGCTAGCAATATGGCCAAACAAGTGATCATTAACGAAACACCGGCTGTTAAATGGACAAGGTTCTACGGTTTGTTTACCTCAGGCAAAGGCGTGAGTTATTTTACTTTAGATACAGCTGCAATAGCTGAGAAAAGCATGGTTGGACAAACCAAACTGCCGTGCAGAATGTGCAAGACAAATCTGCATTTAAAACTGCTCTACATGTATCCGCCTGGTATACAGAAGCAAAAAGGACGAGCGACAAAGATTTTGCGGGGCAGAAGAAGGCGCAGCGACTAACTTTTGCTCAAAGCAAGAGTCATCCGCCACCGAAAGGCCTTAAATAAACCATTTTATAGCATGCTGAAGGAAAGAGATAACTAATTCAGACAACATTATTTCACCCATCTTGAGTTCGGCAAGTCCAACACGGCCCAGATGCTTTAATAACCCATTTTCACCAAGAAGTTGTTTACAAAAAGGTAGGATATTTAGACCACCAAAAACATTTACGTCCATTTCACCATTTTGCTTGCAAATGGTGTACATGCAGCGCTTGTTGTCAGCAAATTACAACAAATCACTAAGGAACAAGTGTTGCAAACTTAACATTAAGCTCCCACCTGGCTACATAAACACCGAGGCATCAGCTCTACTCACGGTGGTTGAAAGAGGCTATAGAGCAGCCGATTAAGTGACACTTAGAGTCCCACTGAGGGCGCAACGTTCCACGTATTTCTCCACAGAATTGCACCTGTTTTATGAGACTCTGGTACACCGCATCAAGGAAGGAGAGCTAGGAAGAATTGCATTTGTCAAATTGGGCGGTAAGTTCTTATAGGTAAGCGCAGGCTCTTTAGAAGCCTTAATGACCACTCAACTGAGAAATTAAGAATGAAAACCTTTCCTGTGGTCGAAGCGGTCACGTGGAAATGCTGCAATGTTTGCAGCCAACAACACATTCTCGTTTCAAGATTGACATGCAGCCGCTGAAGACATGAGCTTTACCCAGAGAAAAGTAACCTTACATCAAAGTACTTAGACGAGTAGCTTAATGCTGTCAAAAAAGAAGGCAACGTTTCGCGTACGATTCCGAATGAATTTTGAATTAGTTAAAGCCTGTAGTTTTAACTAAAGGCTGGTATTAATTACGATAAATAAATTTTGTTTAAATTAAACGGTGGTGCTCAACACGGTGCGAAATACCTCGGCCAAAATATACTAATAGAGGTGCGGAACAGAAAGACAGGAGAGAATTTTGTCTAGATTCTAAAGCACGTGTCTTTAACGCATCCGGCAAGCATACATCTTTACAAACCTCCTATGCCCCAGAGCACAAATGCAGCAATAACTAGCTAAAAGAATTATTACTAGAATAATGTTCTGTATGGGATTATAATGCGCAAGCTTAAAACACATTGCTGATTCTGGAAAAATCCTGAATGCAAGGAACTGTTGCACGAGAATGCAATAATTGCTACCTGTAATGCTTATCACGCCAACATTCAATGGTTTGCATGCATGCACAAACGCAAATGAATGTTTCCCCGGTTTCGCTTACTAACGCTCTACCACGAAGTAAGCCGGTCAGTGCACTAAGAACCCAGTGGAATCGGCCTCCTTCGACAATAGCGCTCTTTTTCATTCTTTCTCTGCTCTCGACGCTAATAATTATTGTACGAAGCAAGAGAATTCTGCGAATTTCGACTAGAAACTGTTAAATATCATACAGGAGTTGGCTTTGAGGACCTGAGTTTGGCAAACGGTCGTAATTTTTGACCTACTAGGTTGTGAATGGCACCTTCTGCGTTGTTACCGGGTACGTCGATGTATCAAGTCCCAGCGGCTGGTGACAGATTGACAGAGGAAATAATTGGAGAGGGTGGAAATGGAGAAGCCACAACACTCCCAGATCCCAAAAGACGAGTTACAAAGCCTCCGGCTGACAGCAATAACGTCAAGTGGCCCACATCCAACCTTCCATTATTAATTTTCTAATACATCCACCTCTTCGTCTTTTCATTTGCACTAGCTGGTTTCTTAGTTTTGATGCTGTCACTATCATCGCCATGCTTATTTACTGATAAGGTTTTATTCTTTATTGAGCATCAGATTTTGAAGCCATTGGGAAGGAGGAGAGGGAGGGTGATAATGTCTGTATTGCCCTGCGTCATTGAACAACGGTTGGATTACTGGAACTGAGCCAGTAAGGACAATTGCTACAGCTGTTTCAGGTGTCGCTGATGGAGGAGCAACATAAAATCACATTCGCCCTTTCGTCTTTAGTGCTCAGTGAGACGCACTTTGCACAAAATGAAGCAGATTTAGGACAGTCCTGCGACGACACCTACCTTCAAGTCTGTTATGCACCGCATCGGAGCCTCACAGTTCTCAAGTCGGAAAATAAGGAAAAGAGACAGCTTTACAGGGTACCAAGCAAAAACTTTACTGTCTAGCGCAATCAGCAATAATTTAGGAAGTCAGCCTTGCGTTGCTGCTCTGCATATCTTGCCTTCTCCACCCTACCATCCTCATCACCATATCCGGCATGCTGAATTGCAGTCAATGGAGAAGGTAGGTGTTAGCTTACACCCAGTGGCATTTATCCACATTGACAGCGCCTTGAGGAATCCAAAGCTTTACTCCCGTTGTTGCTCTAATTCTGAAATGGAGAGTATGCATTTATCGCACAGCAGTTTATCGCAGCTACAGCTATGCGAAATTAAGTATCACATTCGGAGAAATTTGCGCATACTATGTTCATGAACGGAACTAATGAAGAGTAGCCAGATACGAGGACCTCGGTCGACATTAGCTGACCGCAGTTCAATAAGCCTTGAAGAGCAGGTGGTTGCAGGCCCCACCAATATCTGCATCGTGTGAACGTGGCAACGCCAATATTTCAGCACACCATCAATTTGAAGACGGTCAGGAGCATACAGATATTTTGCACATACGCCTACAAAAGATAACTTCTGCTCCTCGCCCAGTTCTTTAACCCCACAAACCACTCACACGCAATTAACGAAACACCATGATCGCGGAAGTAGTGGCGCTATTTTGTGACACCTAGAAATTATAGAGAGTAGAATCATTCAACGCTTTCTTCCAATCAACGATCCCACGATGTGCCGCACTGTCTCCTACGGGGCATCGTACTTGTGATCTGGAACTACAAGTGAGCAAAATCACTTACATTCCACGTGGTGACAATCTAAAAGCCACTGATTCACCTGCAAACCTTAGTACTGCAGTCTCTGAAGTGCAACTTTAAAGCAATAATTGGTCCAAAAAGTTCATTTCAAAGCCGTCATTTCATAAATCCATTCACTGATGCAAACAGTTAATGGCACTTTAATTCTAATGTTGAAATAAATTTTGTGTCAACTTCCAACCTATCTTATGACACCCAACCACCTCACTTCTAGTGGAGTGGCGGACGACTCCAACACCGCTCTGATGCACACAACCTATACCACTTGGGGATCTTTAGACAGCATAGTTCACCTACGTCAACATCACGACCCAGATGAAGCATATTTACCATGGCCAGCCACTTGCAAATGTCCACAACTGCACAAAAAAACACCACAAGCGTGAAGTGAAAAAGACCTTTGAGATCTACATCGCACTCCATCTTGGAGAGAGATGCCATTCGCAGCGTCAAAAAGGCTCAGCATTTCCAGCTTTCGGAATTGAGAGACAACAAGGAGGAGGCATCGCAGTCGATTGTTCCCCATTCGACGATTCCCAAGCTTCCTCATCCTGTGCAAGTCTTAATGCATCAATAAAGAGGCTAGCTACCATTTTCTACCGTGTACTGAAAACACCTACCCATGACCATTGATGTACATCACATGCCCTTATTACTCGATGTGAGCGAACTTTCAAGAATTTTCAGATTCCATAAGTCTTTCGGCAGCCAAGCGATTCTCTTCTCCGACAAGTCCAAGTAAAGAAGGCTGCTGGCCAGGAGAGAGTGTCTCATACACCTGGCCATGAATCCATCACACTCGACTTCAGGCAGAGGCGGGTGGGGTGGAAGCGCTAAAAATTGTTGAAATTCAGCTCTTCTTCAAGCTTAGCTCATACAAATCCGCCAGTTAAGCCACGCAATTGTCGAATCACCTTAGCTGCAGGCTCTCAAGGTGAAGTGGAGATGATTTTCACCATAAATAATCTCTTCTGCCCTCAATTATAAATTTGTCAACATTTGACACTTGTACATTTAAATCAATGTAATTACAATAGTAGCGGTCCGAAGTGAAAAGCTTCATTTCCCGCAGCACTTAAGCCATGATTTAGGAAAAGACTACGTCATAAGCACTCAAACACATCCTCCTGTAGAACTTCT
>LWMK02000202.1:18117-35378 GCA_001693075.2 Taenia saginata
AAACCTATCAAATTAGTTTAGCTTTCACTTGATTTTTAGCAAAACATTAAGATGCTACTGCAATCCATGCGTTCTCCCCTTCTTACAGGCCAATTCTAATTAATTTATTTATTTCAAAATGAGCACAATCGCATCTTTAAGAACTTATGTTCACTGATCAAAGAGGGGCACACTGATAACATAATAAGCAAGNAAGTCAGAATAACAAAGGAATTGATAAAATGATAAGCTTTTGCCAAAGAAAGGACCTATCAAGTAAAGAAATTGGGACTTAAAAACAGAATNCCTCGTCACACAGACGCATACCCAAGCAGCCTCCGTCTTCTAGCCACCAGTCTCATGCCTGCCGACTGCAGTTCCTTCGCTCAACTCCAATGATAGCTTAAACAAAGTCGATAAAACCTCTTGATTAATCGCTCTTAGCAGTAATGGTGCAATCGAAATGAAGCAATGCTGATCAATAGCATTAGCCACGAAGATAGTAGGGCAGGAGGTTGTCAGTTTTGGCACCTCCGAGAGTCAGTTGGTCCTATCGAAGATGTAGAAATCTCGACGAGATTGCACACATTGGGCAGGACGGAGAAAACGATCCGACGCAACATCTTATGCTGCTGCTGCAGTGAAGCGGTAGAGGAGAGAAGCAGAGAGATAGTGAGTTTGACAAACAGAAAGGGGGACTATCAAGTAGGCCCGTAAACAGAGGAATTCACGGCAAGGCAGATAGGTCCACAGGGAGAAGAAATAGCGGATTTCTCTCCTTTGCCTGCCTACTTAGTCAAACCCCAATAACCAAAGAGCGACATAAACTGAAAAGTGGAAAGTAAATAAATGAATGAAGCTTATTGCTCGCCAACGCACAGGAAGGCGAGTGATGTCAAACCCACATCTTGCCTATGGTCCTACGACCGGTCAATCAGCCATTAGCCCCACGACAAATTTACTACTATGACTAAAGGAAGAAGAGAAACTACGCCGAGGCTACCCCATCACTACGACAGCGGGGATACACATGCTGGGATAATTAGTGCGCTGCCTCCATGGTCGTCAAAATAACAGTGCGTCTTCACTAAATGCCTCGGTTATGAGCACTTCAGAGGCAATCACCCCAAGTTCGATGGTTTTGACAAAAGCCCCAGTCAAAGTAAGATTCAAGCAATGCAGTGTTCTTTGCATCCCTTTATAAAATTGGATTGGGTATAAAGAGACACTGATTTTGGAAAAAAATAAGACCGTTTTCTGGTTTGCGGAAAAGCATGGAGTAAAGCAGCGGCGAGCTTTCCAACCACAAGCAAATTTGCTGAATCACGCTTAATCAGTGCGCTAGTGCATTGGACATCAACTACTAGCATGAAGTGAATAGAAGAACTTTTATTTGGATTTAGGAATCACAGTTCGCCGCAGATAGTTACGCGAGTTGCGACCCTGATTAATACATCACACTTATCAATCCTCAGCATTATTCATCAATCAACAGTAGCGCCAAAACACCAAAGCAAGCACTCTGGAAACTTATTAGACTTGTAGCTGTTAAAAATCCCATGCACACATAGACTTGAACGAAAACGAGACAAGTGGTTGGGTCAATTACAAAAGGAATAAATTCAGTTAGTGGCATAATTAGAGGATAAGGAGCACAAACACTAGACCTTCTAATATTTAATGGGTACTAGTACTGACAAAACGCTCACTCGATACCTGCACAGAAAGTGGAACACACAAGAAATAGGCAAATGGAAGGCGGCTCCAACGAATGCACGGTTAGTCCTAGGTCACTCAAATGTGAGTTCCACGCAGTCAGCAGTATCTGCCGCAGATACAAAAGACTGTACCTAATGACAAGGAGGCATGCCTAAACAAACCAGGCAAAGTAAAAATAAAACAATGAAATGCAAAGAGGTACGTATGGTCATGTACACTTACAATTTGACGAGTTCCCCTACCCCTACATCCGCACACTCAGCTCGCACCGACGATTGGTGCTGTCTGTCTGCAACACCATGAACGTGGAAATCACCGCACCGCACCGCGCCGCGCTTGGCCAACTTCCAACAATTTTGCCGGAGGGAGTACAAAGCTGGTGTACTGCGTCAGGTGCGCACTCGTCCCCATTTTCTGTGGCGAAACCCGAGGTTTTGGCTCACCTATCACTTCTTCATGCCTGCGGAAGCAGAATAAAATGAAGTTTTGCGACAAACTTACCAACAAAATAAGCAGGTCGACACCTAGTTTAGGTGTAATGTGTGCTGCAAATCGACGAGTTTAGGTGTAATGTGTGCTGCAAATCGACGTCCCGAATGTAGCAGAAACTTTGCTATTTCGGCTTGTGACTGCTCAATTCACTCTTGATGATGTTGCGGAAGAGGCGATTCAGTCCACCGACAGAGGAGGGCATATTCAACTATCCTCTGGGAAGATCCCACGACGGTACCCGCACCAACCCCTATGGGCAGGATGGGTTCTACCTAACCTGAAGGTGGGACCACTTAAACAATACAACTGTCACGATATAACTACGAAAAACAATACAACTGTCACGATATAACTACGAATAAACACGAGGAATAAAAGTGATGGTACTTCCTCTCCTTAAGCATGCATATCGAAAACAATAGGTAGCCGAGTCCTTTAGTTATTAACGAAGCTTACCTCTTTCACCACCACAGACAGAAACATTCACACCATATTATGAGCGTCAAAAAAGGCAAATGTTTCGGCAATTTTTTTCCATTTCTTTTAACAACTGGAGCCCCTTTATCCGATATACTAGCTTTACTGTGATCAATATGGATCATCGCACAGCCACAGGCAAAACACATACACTAAACGATGACCTTGGGTTTGATAAATTAGCCTAACCATTAGAGATCAAAATCAACATGCTAATAATTTTGCAAAAAAACAAGTTTGCATAAATTTTGCCGCAGTTACAATAATTAGTCATACGTTATATACGGATGATGTGCAAATAGCTGTGAAACCAAATTTTATGGTGAAATTATATTAGTCTGGATTGAAAAGAAAAGGCATTAAGGCAATGGCCATCATTTTTTTTGGAAAAAAATTAGGCGGTGTCTTAGGGCTTCCTTGGGGGCAAAGTAAGGCACAATACCGGGGTAGCATACATATATATATGTACATATTTATGTATTTATATTTATCTTCAGAAAAATAAGGGAGAGAAGCCTTTGGTATAGCCCCGCTGCCAGTTCTGCCTGGCTAGGGCAACAGGAAAACTTGCTGTTTAACTTAGGGGCTCCAACTTTCTCCAAAATCTGCCACGCTGGCCCAATTTATAACGCTTTAACCCATTTACAAACAATTCTATAGGAGGTTGATCACCAGTAACAAGTTTGCATAAATTTTGCCGCAGTTACACCTAGCATATTTTGAACTAATTAGTCATACGTTATATACGGATGATGTGCAAATAGCTGTGAAACCAAATTTTATGGTGAAATTATATTAGTCTGGATTGAAAAGAAAAGGCATTAAGGCAATGGCCATCATTTTTTTTGGAAAAAAATTAGGCGGTGTCTTAGGGCTTCCTTGGGGGCAAAGTAAGGCACAATACCGGGGTAGCATACATATATATATGTACATATTTATGTATTTATATTTATCTTCAGAAAAATAAGGGAGAGAAGCCTTTGGTATAGCCCCGCTGCCAGTTCTGCCTGGCTAGGGCAACAGGAAAACTTGCTGTTTAACTTAGGGGCTCCAACTTTCTCCAAAATCTGCCACGCTGGCCCAATTTATAACGCTTTAACCCATTTACAAACAATTCTATAGGAGGTTGATCACCAGTGTAGCGTCCCGAGACTCCCTTTAAGGTAAAAGAAGGCATAGTACTGGGGGTAGAATACATGTATTCTGGAAGAAGAGGGCTTGGGGGCTGTTGGCACGGCCCAAAGGCCGACCAACCGACTCAGTACAATATGGCCACCCAAGTGACCGAAACCGGCAGTTCAAACAAACAAAAGTATTACAACCATAGTGTCCATGTACACACGACTGTTGCCTTGGGAATCCTTGTCACCCACATCCATATTTGAATTGCGAGAGTCGCTGAGCTGCTAGAAGCGTGCTTCATGATTCATTTAAGTATCGGTAATGGCGCCTTTCGCACCTTTCAAGTGGTAGTGCCAAAAAGAGTCTAATGGGTCTCAACAACTTAACAAATTCATGCAGTGCCAAAAAATCAATAGCTATTAGGGTTGAAGAGCTGTCGTCACCTAACTGAATGGACAAACGCTACCAGCATAATCGACATAGTTGTCATTAACACACAACATGCCAGGAATGGTGGAGAGCAAGTGATTGTGAACGTCGCGGTATCGCAATCTTTCTATGCCTCTAGCAGTGGCCAGTCATGCGTGACAGGGATAGTCGAAGAAAATAGTGAGATGATGGTGAGACAGAGCGGATTATTGTTCTTCTTCTCAAAATGTAAAAGGCTCAAGCACACTTCTCTTGGATTGTGTGTACTATACCGTCTTCGTCGCACGTATGCGCAACGCCTATTGATGCGTATTTCGCACCTTTCAAGTGGTAGTGCCAAAAAAGAGTCTAATGGGTCTCAACAACTTAACAAATTCATGCAGTGCCAAAAAATCAATAGCTACTAGGGTTGAAGAGCTGTCGTCACCTAACTGAATGGACAAACGCTACCAGCATAATCGACATAGTTGTCATTAACACACAACATGCCAGGAATGGTGGAGAGCAAGTGATTGTGAACGTCGCGGTATCGCAATCTTTCTATGCCTCTAGCAGTGGCCAGTCATGCGTGACAGGGATAGTCGAAGAAAATAGTGAGATGATGGTGAGACAGAGCGGATTATTGTTCTTCTTCTCAAAATGTAAAAGGCTCAAGTACACTTCTCTTGGATTGTGTGTACTATACCGTCTTCATCGCACGTATGCGCAACGCCTATTGATGCGTAGATAGACGATGAGCAGTGTTGCAATGTATGCTAACACAAAAGGCCATGAATATGCAAAGTTCTTCCATCGTATCCTCAATGGAATCTTTAATTTATGATTAAAGCATTCGGAGACTTCTTCTCAAGCATGCTAAAGACTGTAGCAGCGCTGTTCATGGCCATCGAATGCATCCGACCGATCTAACCGTCAATTTTCTGAGAGTGGTTTATAGCCTTTGATTATGACCCACATATCAAGTAAGCTCCGTCAATTTTCTGAGAGTGGTTTATAGCCTTTGATTATGACCCACATATCAAGTAAGCTAGGTATATTACCCACCACCCAGCCACTAATTCAGGAACTTGTCTTGATTGGGCATATTGGAACTGGCAGTGTTCACATCAACTCGAACCCCGAACTCATGGGAAATCTTTGCAATTGCCCTGGGATGTTTTCCTTTAAAGGTTGTTGCCATATTTTAGCTAAACTTTCGTTTTTTAAGATTTTTTGGCACCAGCGACTTTTTCTCGGTAAATCAAAACCGAGATCCATGCAAATTCGTCATAATCTTAAATAGCTTTAGGGCTCTTAGGGTAACATTTAAGGTCGAAAGCTGGTCGTTGTCAAACCCTCCATCCGAACCATCTTTGCAACAGCCCACAAAGTTTGTCTTAGCTTCATTAGCACGATTTTCCCTTCACATAGGAATTGTTTTAGTCATCATATCAAACCCGAATGCTACTAGTACATGATAATTGTGGTTGCGCCAATTTTTCGGTGGCAAAGAAACACACCCCAATTAAGCTTCCCGGATGCAACAGTCGACCTTTTACAGAGGCAAGCTTTGGTAATGGTTGTGTTATATGTTGCCATAACTTGTTATTCATGGTAACGGAGCTCAAAATTTTTCTCTGCCAAGGCATGACTGACAGCCAATGCCTTGCCAGTTATCATCAAAAGAGAATTGTGCACATTATTTGGATGGCATTCTAACAATAAGCGCAGAATCGATCAGTGGTTCATGGTTCCATTGGTCGATGCTTAAGACGTTGCTCAAGAATGGGTTGTGCAGGACTTTTATCAATAGCACAGCAAACTTTAGTTGGATTCGAAAGATCCAATCTCTTCCCAGACTAGAATGGAAACAAATGGGCAGGAAATGCAAAAGGTGGACCTTATGCGATGAACGAAACAGGCTCTTATGCGAAATCAAAGCCCATCCAGAAATATCACTGCTAAAGTAAGAGGCGAGAAGTTACGGAAGTTTAAAGCATAGCAACGAAAAGACTACGAATCATAATTAGGCTAGCGATACACTTTGCAGTCCAATAGTTAGACAGCCACAGATTCGAAATTCGCCTATCAGGGCTTAACGCGCTCTAATGGATGAAATCGAGGCAAGTTATATGCGCGTGTTCGATAAGCCACTCATGGAAAAAAGTTAAATAAAACTAAATTAGAGAACAAGACTCGGGCTCTAACAAAATCCTACTAACAGAAGCTGAAGGCAATACTCACGCCAGCCTCTGAAGAAGCATAGTTTAGTACTTTCACAATAAGGATCTGCTTGTTGGGAGGGAAGATTTATCATGACTACGCAATCCTGATACTACTAAAATAGCAATCATTTAAGATTTACTGTTCAAATTGTTTCCATCCATTATTCAAGAAGTAGAGACGTAGCTATGTTCCACCAATTTCGTTTTTAAAATACAAACAGATATTTTTGACAATTGCGACAGAATAAACTCATGTTTATCATGAATGCTAGGAGACACGTGTCACACATGTGCGACATGGCAAACAAACAGTTCTGATAAGGGGTGCGAGCACTGATTCGCCAAAGACTGACATCATTTTGAATAGAAAATGAATTTAGGGTGAAGAAACGCTTCAATTGGTGAGACATTAGCCCAGTTCCCCATTCGAACCACAACATGTGCGAACACGAGAATCGGAGGGGCATTTTTAAGCATTCAGGTAGTGGCATTGCCCTTGCATCGCACCACAAGAGTTGCCGAACCTCAATGCTGAGTGCTAGTGATTGAGACTATGCTGCACTAAGGTGCTTAAGGTCATGAAGTTACGACTGGTCGGTAACAACGGAGTTCTAGTTCTGCAGGCAGGCAAATATCGAGCAAGTGGTCACGACAGAGACACCAATTCTCACTAAAGACATGTTCGTTCTGTAGCAAGTCGAATGACCAAAAGCTATCTATATGTTTAGCATGTTTACCCGTTTCTTGGTAAGGTGAACACATGAACATATGCTGCAAATCTGAAACAAACAAGCCAATTTAGTCTTTAGAAAAGATAAAATTGACAAAACACGTCAACAGATGTGAACGATTAGGTTACAAAAACAAGACGACACTCTGAGTTACTTAGGGCTTAGCTGGAATGTGAATCTGAGAATCCTTATCCTGCAGTAAAAATCACGTCTCTAAACCAGAAAACTCCTAAACTGCACTTGGTAAATTGGTGAGTGTAAAATTATGGGTACACCTCATCATGTCCTCCTCCAAGCGAAGGNTTAGCTGGAATGTGAATCTGAGAACCCTTATCCTGCAGTAAAAATCACGTCTCTAAACCAGAAAACTCCTAAACTGCACTTGGTAAATTGGTGAGTGTAAAATTATGGGTACACCTCATCATGTCCTCCTCCAAGCGAAGGTGGCGTCCTGGTAGCTTATTAAATGAAACGACGGGTTGTGATATCGAGGACTTTAGGTTTGAGTACCGCTCAGGATGGCTAGTTTAAGGCGCCATTCAATTTGGTCACTACATTGATTAAAGACAGGAATTTTCGCACTGACTGCGTTTCGAAATCTTGCTACAATTCTTGCCATTGTGAAGCAATGCTGCTAGTTAAATTTAAATTAGTAGTGTCCGAGAAGGAAACGAAAAAGTTCACATCTGATTCTCGGGCCCATTAAAGTATGCAAGCATTTTGACATTTTAACTGGCCTCAGGTGAGATTTGGCCCTCGCCTAAACCACCCGGCCACCCTGCTGGACGGGATCAGCTCTTTCACCGCGGGCTTATAGATGCATGTCAGGAGCCTCTCGTATAAGAGAGCTGTGCCGAAGTCGGAATCATGAGTGCTTCTCCTGTGGTGTTTAGTAGGGTCGCTCACAGATATTGACACTATTCACTGAGATTCTTCTGCGGGACAGCGTATCTACACTACGATGCACGTGCTGTTTACTGTATTAAGCTACTAGACCAAATTGACACGTATCATCGTACCATCGCGCGGCTAAACGGTCAACCTTACTTATCGTTCTAGCCAAGTAAATATTGCTGATATGCACTTAACGTGAACTTCCTTGTTTCCAGTCAGTATGCCAGTAGGCCAGTCCTCCTCTCGCTGTCTTAGCTATGCGAGAGCTTTTGTACCTATTATTTTGACGCTTATTGTCACATCACAACCATGTGATACGCGTTCATTTGCAGCTCATTGTGTCCGAGAATGTGCCATATTAAGATTCACAAGAAGGTTGTTTATAGGCAATAATGCAGGTTTTTATTTTTGGGCAAGAGTTAAGCGGTAGTAGTTTCACGACGATTGCAAGACCGCTGCATAAACTGATGGATAGGTGGAAGAGATTTTGACAGTGTAGTGAGTGCAGGGAAAGCATTTTTGGAACTGAATGACGCCGCTCACTTCGCTTCGATTACAACATCTGTGATCCTCAAGGCAAGCGACCCCCACTGGTGGCGCTACACGCCGACGCTAGTGAAGCAGCTATGCGCGATATACTTTGCGCAAGACACTAAGTCAGCAAAAAGTAAGGCTGATAAGTACAACCTAACGTGAATTATTTGACAAATTTTAATGTTTGGACACCTCAAACTTTACCTGATAGTAGGGATTCCCACAAGGAAAACAGTTTGTCAGGCGCTGACTGGCTCATTTAAAAGGAGTGTGGGAGTAGACTGTCTAGTTGCGCGTTGAAACGCCAAGCCAAAAGAGTGCGATTTTGCAATGAAGTAAAGGAAAGGGACTGTAAGTTGCAACATGGCCATCCTAGCCTACGAATTAGTCGCGGATAAGCAGTTAGTGCTGCAGTACAGTTAATACAATATTGTTGAGCCAGTCAACGGGACACAAACGGGAGGGATAAAGTAGCGTACACAGTAGCTAGAAAAGCGAGGATGGGGGCTGGGAGGAGTGATGATTAGATCAACAGCAATCAGTTGCATGTAGCAGCATTTTAGTGAAACTGGACTTCCTACATCTGGAACAAGCGCTCCTAACAGTCGATCAGAGCCGGTAAAGGTTGCTGGGCTCTTTGCAGCGATGACAAGCAAGACTATCAGGAGGAAGTAATTCGCTAAACCTAAGAAACTGCTGAATTCCATCTGATGTATAGTGCTGCTTGTGTCTATATTTGCTTTGCATGGTATTCGATGACCATAATTCATTCTCGCGAGACTATACTTCAAAAAGGAACAGAGCTCTGCAGGAAGTGGCATCTCTCCAAACTCGGGTTAATTCTTGCATCTCACCAGTTAGTTTGACTTTGTGCTCTAGGATGTCCGTGTCAAAGCTAAGAATGTCATAGAGATGGGCCATGCCCTGCTTTGGAAATAACTCTATTCGTTTAGGCAGTATCAGGCAGTTAAAAATAACCGCTACGTCAGAGAGTCCTAAAGACATTGTTTAACATCCACAAAGTGTATCTGGCAATGTCCCGCTACGCCCAGCCAATTTCGACCATGATTTAATGCGGTGGACAGTGAGGTTAAGCAAAACACGGTGAAGAATTGGAAAAGGCATATTTGCACAACTAAAAGGAAACAACAGCGATGAATAGGGCATGCGCTCAATTTGAGCCTGCTGATAATACGGAGGGAGGACCTCGTCGTGCTGATCTATGCGACTAGCTGAATGGGATCGACAACTTTGCTGGATGGAAAAGCGTAAATGAACAATGGTGCAAATCTAGAAAAGACCTTTCATTATGGTCGCTGTCTGCTTCCCGCTCATCAGCACAAGAAGTAGCGGTATTTTAAGAATACCGAGTAAATATACTTGACCTGCTCATAGACGCTATGGTAGCAGAATGAAGATTTCTATCAATCCTATAGTTTCAGTAGCAATTAAGCCACTTGTTCATTCGTAATCAACCTATTTCTTTGACCTAGACGCATTAAAAGCTCATAATAACCACAGAGATGCTAAGAGTTGAGTACACGTGGCAAAATTTACCTGTTGCTATTAGGTGGCCGAATGAATACAAAATCGGATCTCTGACCACTAATAAACAAATCGACTATCCATAACCCCTATTCTAACGCTGACTGCCTGGACCAATTCGATGAAAACAGGCACAGGAACGGCATGACATCGTTCAAGTTTAACAGACCTCGAAAATATTTGAAGTTGAATACCAGTGATTACCATATCAGTCCTATAACACTTTCGTTTCAGATTGTAAGTAAACTATTTACGCATATCCCTTAAATGAATGGACCGTTGACTGTCCGAAGCAGAACACAGGCGCTCTGTGCGTGAACAACATATCTCTATGTGGTGATGATATGGGAACGTGTTTATACGGCTTCCATCTTCACACCACGCATGCACATGCAGATGGGTGGGTAACAGTCAGGGTGGGGTGGTGACAAGACCTAGTGGTCGAGGCTGGTGGTGTAGAATGTATATGCGAGGAGAGGAAATGGGGGAGGAGGAGAGGTGATAGCCGCAAACAAAGTCACACATTCGTCAGCTGCGTATGATGTACATATCATTCGAAACGGGTTCAAACATGCCTGCTTATGAGACCAGTGCATGGCCTGATTAATATTGTTTGCGTGGCCCAGGCATTCCAGTTGGTAAGGCCGCTGTCATTAGACCAATATGCACTCCGACGCCTCAATTTGCGCTTTGCTGACAGAAATGCGAGACTTTAAGACCTGTAAATGAAAAGTAAGAAAATTCAACCGAACAAATGTCTAGTTATTTATATGGTGGGTCAAAAGTTATTTAAGGTGAGACCACTACGCGGATTTTGCAACCTGTGTGCAATGTTAATCTAATTGTTAAGCTGCTCAGCATCTAACAATGTTTGCGACCACAAAAGCGAATTATGCGTCATGCACATACCGATACCACCACCATAGCACTAATTAGCATCTAGAAAATGCGACGTGCCTGTACTTAAAGAACCACCCTTTGTTTGTGCGAAAGAAATGCCACAGAACTTTTACGGACTGGTTGAAGCAGTGCCCGAAGCATTGGACAGTGACAGTGCAATTAAAGGCTGTTCGTTGTGTCATGTCGAAGCCAATTAGTAGCAAAAGAGATAAACAGCAGCATTGTAAAACCCCTGCGATTATTAAGCAAACTGCTACCATAAAAATAGGAGTGGCGGTAGACCACAGTTTACTTCACAGGGTACATAGACGTTTGCAGTTGTTGAGCTCACATTGCAGTGGCCACCCAAACGACAAAGTCTGCCAATAATAGGTACATGACCAGGCAGGTCGGCTAAGTAGCAGGCAACATTCATACCAATCAAAGTTGGTATCAAATCGTTAAATAACGGGGCTCGAGTTCCAACTTTAAGGGTTTTGAGTGTCTCGTAGAACTATAAGTACAAATATTCAACGCTCGAATTCCGAGCGTGCTCAGTCTCCTAGGTTGGTAGCGATTCTTTACATGTGTAACTGCATAAGGAATCTTTCCCATGCATTGTCCACAAAACAACGTAACGAACGACATTCGCGACAAATATTAAATGACAACACAGGTAAACGCAGCAGTTTTAAGAGAAATCTGCTCCCAGCACTGAACATTGATTACAAATATAGGGTTGGGAAACTAAGTGTTAGACGTGTACAAGAAGATCCACATGACGAACGACCATTCACTAGTTAAAACCATGCATCGGCAAGCTGATTCATCTTCGTCAACACCGAAATAAGGGCGTGATGCGAAGTATCGGAAAACAAAATGATAAAAGAATGCTTAGACTATTTTATTAATGACCTATTTAAGCTATTTCGAAGATGTTTTAGCCTAACATTAAGGGAATGGAAGGGAAAGCCCTTGCATCGACAATAGAACTATGCTGGTATTTGGTTGCACACAGAGAGGCGCAAGAAAAGCAACAACTTTTAAGTCATGGAATCTGCTATGAACGAAGTCCCCTGGACTGGGGCGTGAGTTTGCAATCAGCTTATGGGGCGTGAGTTTGCAATCAGCTTCAATTTAGGGATCATGCTTGAGGCAGACTGGATGTTGCTTACAAAGAAAAGTTCAAAAATAAGGGAGATGAAATTTGGCTAGCAGCAATCTAGGTTTCATGAGCATTTAGGGCCAGGGTACACATTCAGTAACTTGACAAACCGTAAAATATAAATGCATTACCACTTATGACAACATCTGCAGAAGTCCTTTGACACGAGTGGGACCAAGACCATTTACTACAAGTCTCACAAGTTGCCGGATTCGATGTCAATTCAATAATCATATATGTTAGAAATAATATTTACATGGAGGTACATTTTATAAATAGGAAATTCCCCTCTAATGACTCAATGATTCTTTATGATACCTTGGGTAGCACTCACAATAAGGCGTTACGACTCACAATAAGGCGTTACGTAGCAGGTTTCGGCAGTAACTACGAGTCATATCGAGGGCAAATTGTGTTCCGCTTTTGTAGTAGGTATTGAGAGATCCTGTATTCGTCTACGAATAGTCAGCACAAACGGCATTTTTCAGGCCAATATAGAAGAAAAGCGTTCTCGGACCCACAGATAATAGAAAGTGGTATTAAAATTTCTCCCCACCTTTGCAAGCACTTAGGAAATGTTAGCTTTGCAGGAGCATCTGTTTTATGAATGCAGGCCGCAAGTTGAACCTACTCTTCCGAAAGCATCCACTTTGAACCGTTTAATTCTGAAGGATACGTGCTTTTTCCCACTTACCTGTTTACTGTTTCAACAAATTGACTTTTAGGTCGTTAGCGGCACATGGAGGGGCAGAGGACTAATAACACGGACCACAGGCCATATTGCTTGGCATAATCGTCAAGGCGTGGGCTTAACCCCTGCAAAGCGGCACAAAGTGTGGAGCAACCAACTAAAATATCACCTAGCCTCCTACCCTGTTTCGAACGTTGTCTACGTCAGTCCCTTGGTTAACTTCCCAGGTTTGCCACCACGATGATTTCAATACTATAGGGGCACCAACCGCCAACCATCTGCCCTATTCATCGAATTTTCATGCAAATGAGAAAACATTTAACCTCCGGTACGCTGCTTTGGCCACAGAGATCGCTATGCATCTGCCCATCAGTTATCATAGAGGAAACCTAATGGTTCCAATAACCTGAGTAATCGCATGTGGATGCCGACAAAAGGACGTAAAAACGAAAGGAAGAGGACGCAGGGCAACACTTGTNAAAGATATTACACCAACTACTATCTTGCACAAAAGTAAATTTATGCGGATGTGGATGCCGACAAAAGGACGTAAAAACGAAAGGAAGAGGACGCAGGGCAACACTTGTCCAACGGATTGAGGAGAGCGCAATGACTTGATCGCATTATTATGGATCAGGTCTGCACTTCACTTCTACGCCATTATAACCATGCTCTTGATTATATTTCAAGAGGCTTCACGGAGCATTGAAGGTGGGAGTTTAGTGAATTCCTTTGTTTCAGCACTGTCCCCGATGCACCATAAAACAAGCTCAACAATCCGGACTCTCTTAAGCATTCTTTGTTCTAAGTGGAGCAACTGAAAGTGGAAGCGTTTGAAACGGCAATAAAGTTATATGTGTAGACGAATCATGCTTTGCTCAATTTAAGATTCAGAAAAACATGAATTGTCGCCGCTTTAACATCGCAGTTATGGCGGCACGATTAATCGCAACCCTGCTGTAGTTTACAAGATCTCTTTATCATTGGCACCAACAGCAAAGAATCCAAAAGAGCCCAAACTAACTGTTTGTACGCCCAAAGTGATTATACTGATGCAACTTTTACCGAATGAAGATCTCTTGGCAGGCTCCACTGGTACCGTTCATTGCTGCCCTTCATGGCCGTTGGTAGTTGACGGAAGCTGTCTCATGCCAAGGCTGTAAAAATAATTAAAACTGAGAAATCTCATTCTATTCCCGGCAAGGAAAGTACTTAGCTGTGTAAAATTTTAAAACAGATGAATTTTTTGGGTGATTTGGTTTCGGAAGTGGAGGATCCAGAACTCGAGTATAGGCAAAGAGAAATTTGAATGGCTACTCTAACTGCATTAGCTTTGCATTTATTTAGGCAGTTTGATGTCATTATTGTCACTTGGTGGTTATGCCATTGGTGATGGCCATGCTGGCATTGATGCTAGTGCTGCTCTTTGCTCTTTTCACTATTAACCTCGTCCATTCCAAATTTTGGTATAAACCATTGCTTTTGGTACCTGCAGGTGGCACGAAAGATCATGTGGTTCTAGTTCTAGGAGCTGTATAATTTGACTTTTTACAGGGTTTATAGAATTGCCATCAGAGAAATGTAGGCTTTTATATGCGGCTTGATTGTACTGCTCGTTCAATTCCAAAGCCTTGAATTAGCGTTCAGTGCCACATCTGGGACGTTCCTCAAGCACATTCATCAATATTTGGATGAAAAAGCGTGTACCTCCCTCAAAATAGGCTTTACTGAGCCGTCAACATAATCAGCGGTAGTGACTTTACATCAATTATGCCCTACGAAAAATAACTGACAGCTCTCATAAGCGGATGTTAGCAATAAAGATTTTGGGATACAGTGCTTAAACCACGCTTGCACCTGCAGTCTGCGCAGGGGGTATCAACCATCCTTTTCAAATACTTCTTGCGGAACGCAGATGCATCCGAATGTGACAAGGAAAATAAGGAATCTGGCTAAAACACAATTTTTAATTACATCTGCCTCCTGTTCAGTGTACTACTAACATGAATGCTCACCATGCTCGTGTGCATGCAATAAATTAGTGAAACTGTCGCGTCATTCCTGTTTTTTTGACGCAGCTACGCATCAAGATTTTCTCATGTAACGATGCGAAATGCCGCCATTTCAAGATGTTGGAAGTTAAAAAGATAGCGTGAGGCGCGGAGTCAGATTTTCTAAAGAAAAGTAAGGAAGTACTCCAACTGCTTTGAATTAGCACTGTAGAAAGTGCATTTGCGTGTGTATGCGTGGTAGAGGAAGCCTATGCGATTTGGCTATTTGTGTTGTGACTATGCTCCATTCGCTCCGCATGGACGAATTGGCATGAGTATACGATCGCTGCATTTCCTCAATCTTTGTTAGATCTGAGGGAATCCCTAAAATGCTATTGGTCATCGATTGTAATTTAGGAGCTCCCAACTCACGAACGGGCTGCATTTACCCCAGCAACTAAAAACTACTGAGGATGCAATTAACTAGTGAATGTGCTACCAGTGCTGGAGATGAGGCACATTCGCCTTTGCAAGGAACACCAAACAAGGCACCAATAGGTGGCATAGGAGCTGTTGCCACGCATGAAAGGAGCAGCTGTGATACAAGTAGTTGAATAAAAGGACTTACACATCAATGCCCAATTCTCAGAGCTTAGCATGCACGCTATGGTAGCATGACTGTGACCGCAACCATTAGCTGCACTTCAATAAGGCACCATGATGATTGGTAAAACAGTTATGGAATCGACAAGCAGACATTGTAGAATTCGCTATCATGGTTAAATTTGTGATGACACACCGTTAGTAGGTCTAAGGAGGGTGCCAATGAGTGACGGATTCTACGGACACTAATCTCTACTGTGGATTGTGCACTAACTTGTGAGCGATTTGCTTAACGTATTACTTTTATTGTTCGGTTTGCAATGTGTAGGAAAGGAAACCGATTTGATTGGCTACATTTATTCAGACGCTAAGGTTGTTGATCAGTAATTTATAACTTGTCATTTCTCCGTCCNCGTTGCCACGCATGAAAGGAGCAGCTGTGATACAAGTAGTTGAATAAAAGGACTTACACATCAATACCTAATTCACAGAGCTTAGCATGCACGCTACGGAAGTATGAATATTACCGCAACTATTAGCTGCACTTCAATAAGGCACCATGATGATTGGTAAAACAGTTATGGAATCGACAAGCAGACATTGTAGAATTCGCTATCATGGTTAAATTTGTGATGACACACCATTAGTAGGTCTAAGGAGGGTGCCAATGATCGACAGATTCTACGGACACTAAGCTCGACTGTGGATTGTGCACTAACTTATGAGCTATTTGCTTAACGCATTACTTTTATTGTTAGATTCGCAATGTGTAGGAGGGGAAACCGACTTGATTGGCTACATTTATTCAGACGCTAAGGTTGTGGATCAGTAATTTATNAGCGGTGGTTGCGGGTACAATTAACGCCATGTTTGTGCCTGTACACTGCTGAGCTCGGGTCTGCTTCTGCGAGTCCCATCCTAAGTCACCATCTCTGGATTCGTTAAANAACAGCGAAGGTCCTACGTGTCAAGGTGATTAAGAGTGAAAGAATAGCTTACTACAAATCAGCGGTAGACATTCTGGATGCATTTTCAAGGCTGTTATGATGGACACCACTGCATCTCCATAAGGAAAGATTACTTTAGCGGTGGTTGTGGGTACAATTAACGCCATGTTTGCGTCTGTACACTGCTGAGCTCGGACCTGCCTCAGCAAGTCCCATCCTAAGTCAACACCTCTAGATTTGTTGAAAAGCGGCACCATAGTGCAGGATTTGCCAGCAAAATCACAGCCCCTTCTGCTGTGCCTAAAAGGACAAGTGATACATGCAGTCCTACTGACTAGTTCTACCGGCAGCATCCCGTACTCATTGCAGTGCGGAAATGGACGTGGCGAATCTACGTCGAAACTACAGTTTTGAGACATAGCTATGTCTGTGTCGCGTGTGGAAATAGGATAAGAAACGGCAAAGAGATAACAGAAGAGAAAAGGAAGAGAAGAAGGTGACAGCCACAGTCCAGATTCTTGAATCTTTGGCATCACTGCAATTTTCGGGCCTGTGTCCGATGCCGTGATTGACGTTGTGCCAGTGACGTTGAAGCTGTGGCATTTATACCACGATTCCCCCTTCAGTGCAGCATTAGTAATCAACTATAACACGGTAATTGCGCTCTCTTACCAAATATAATTTGAGGCCTCCTTTTGCTCCGTGTGACATATGTGAAGGAAGTCAGCTGACTGGAACATGAGAGTCGATGTAGGTTGAGATGATGACTGTAGAAATCATGTAATAGAAAAGGAGCAGTAGGTAGGAGAGGTGGATTGGATTATGTTGAGCACAGTCCGTCAACTGGAACATTGCCATC
>LWMK02000202.1:35449-125003 GCA_001693075.2 Taenia saginata
TACTGACTAGTTCTACCGGCAGCATCCCGTACTCATTGCAGTGCGGAAATGGACGTGGCGAATCTACGTCGAAACTACAGTTTTGAGACATAGCTATGTCTGTGTCGCGTGTGGAAATAGGATAAGAAACGGCAAAGAGATAACAGAAGAGAAAAGGAAGAGAAGAAGGTGACAGCCACAGTCCAGATTCTTGAATCTTTGGCATCACTGCAATTTTCGGGCCTGTGTCCGATGCCGTGATTGACGTTGTGTCAGTGACGTTGAAGTTGTGGCATTTATACCACGATTCCCCCTTCAGTGCAGCATTAGTAATCAACTATAACACGGTAATTGCGCTCTCTTACCAAACATAACTTAAAGCCTCCTTTTGCTCCGTGTGGCATGTGTGAAGGGAGTCAGCTGACTGAAAAATGAGAGTCGATGTAGGTTGAGATGATGACTGCAGAAATCATGTAATAGAAAAGGAGCAGTAGGTAGGAGAGGTGGATTGGATTATGTTGAGCACAGTCCGTCAACTGGAACATTGCCATCTCCACAACGACATAGTGAGAGGTCCATGGATTGATTTCAGGATAGGGCGATATAAGATATGCACCAATGACTTTTTTAGCTTTATATGTAGTAATAATGTATTTCAGGGAATAGGAAGTAATGGCAAAGCTGCTGGCACCGGTGCTAGGCGTAAAGTAAACTTGAAGGAGCTTTTCTCTCACTACAGCAATTTCGCAAGTGCAAGCCTAATTCTTGAATGTGAGAGCGGAGTGTCGCGAGGTATTGCCCTCGTAAAAATGAGCACACCTCAAGAAGTGAAGTCACACCTAGGACTTTTAAGCAAATCTAAGTAATTTATTCGGTAATCAGCAGATAGACAGCAAGTCCGAATGATGCCAGATTTGATCATCAGCTGGTTGTTAGCCAAAGTCCGCAAAATACTAGTAAGGAAAACATTTAGGCAGTCTTTGACCAATTGGGTGCAATCACAGACCTTAGGATGAACCAAACCGCGAGCAAAGCGTTCGTCGCCTTCTCTAATTTTGCTCTTATTCTACCAAAAATACCTGAATTCCTCTCAGTCACGTTATTCGACTTAAGAGTTGCTGAGTTATGATTTGGGAATTGGGAATTACCTTAAAGAGATTCAGGCTGATGCTGCTGAACGCTCAGTCAGCTGGAATGGCTGTTGTGGGCTGTCCCACAGCGATGGAACGGCGCTGGTGGGGAACCCGTCATCCTACTGGTAATGACATGCAGGCACCTTGCGACTTGACGACAGCAATTTTGGACTAATCCGCTGGCCTCTGACTAAAAAGTGATGGGTTTTGATCATGTGGCGTTAGATCTTAAAGAATAGCTAAAATGATGGATCCTTTAAAGCGCATGCGACCACTTTTTCTACCCGCTTTTATTAGTACATGTCAGAGAAGATATTACACTTTCCACTTACACATGCTTCCATATTAGCAACTTGAGTTGATCCTTGTACTAGTTCCACTACTGAAGCAAACCACGGAGACCTGTTCTTCTTCACATTCATCTCAAACTAGGGGGAAATCAGAACTGATTAATTTGAGCGCATTATATAATGTGCCCGAATGTTGATAAACATTCTAATTCAACGTGTTATAGTGTGCCATTCATCGCCTATCCCCATTTTTGCCTTGCCTACAGGTCTCAAAAGCACTATTACAATGCTCTAACAGTCCCGTTTGCTTCCACTCAAAAGCTTTTAACTGTTTATTTTGTAAGGGAAATCCTTTCCTTTTCGCTCTTCTGTTCACTATCCGTAATTACTGGCCTAATTAATGGTTGACGAGGCCCCAAGGAGCCAAAGAAAGTTGCCAGGCCTTTCATACGCGATCCCAATCAACGGGATCGATCAACTTCTTTCCACGTATTTTGCACAAAATCCAATGCCCTTTTCGCCGCCGGTGAATCGGGATTGGATAGGAGCTGATAATATGCGATGGCGTTTACCTAGCATGCATAATGACTGACGGCAATAACTACTAGCGGACTGTTAGTAAGGTAGTGTTTGCAGACAAGTCCCAAATTTCCATTATGAAATGCGAATATCCATGGTGCTAGGCAATAATATTTCTTCGTTCTAATTATTTTGAATGTTTAGCTAAGGTAAAAATTAGGCCTAATTATGTGATCATGTTGATCATGCTATGAGCGTTTATATGTCATTAGATGATTCTAATGAATTTTGGGGATGAGGATGCTTAACAGTCGCGAGCTACTAATGCATATTAGAAGAGTTAATGCACATTAATATGTGTTCCTGTTTCTAGTGTAGCTCATGTGGCAGAATTGCTAAAATGTGAACGCTAGTGGAAAGTATACGGCATAATTTAAGGACACATTGGTTTGATGTCGCTTTGTGGTCCTGACGGCAGCGTTGCTTTAATAGAACGAAGCACGCGACACCTAGACACCTTAAGTAAACATTGTCAATTACGTCCTGAATTATTTTGCGTCGTCATATCTGTTGGAATGGTATAACGAGTTTGTCTCGTGTGCGCATAGGCGTTACTTGTGCATCCTCTCAAAGCAAACGGTGTTTTGCTTTAAAATGAGCCTGGCTAGGAGGCAGGGTGCACGATGTAATAACAGTTCAGCAACAATTTCTGGTATCCACTGTTGGTTCTGTGACACGGTTATCAATGGAAAGTGGCAAAACGCTTTGGGTGCATCCACAACTTCCTGAAACGCAGCTCTGACAGATGAACTCGAATTAGCCTCATGTCAATTACCTTGATTTCAAGACAGGAGCCAAAATATTTCTGTTCTACACAGAATCCACTTTTTAGATGGGAACTGGTGATGGGAACTTCGTTCCGTGTCACGTTCCTATTGACAGTTTCTCTAGGTTTGTTCATCGACGCATGCATTTCTCCTGCATGCATTACCTACTTTATAACACGGAGAAATAAGTCACAATTGATCGGGTAGAAACGTCAGAACAGGAAGCCTTAATTCGGTTAGAAACTTCGTTGTGAATTCGTTTTTGGCAATAGTGTGAGGACACTTGCGACTTCTAAAACTGTACGCTCACCCAATTAGATAGATCATTGCAGAATTATCAACTGCAACGCCTCCACAACTAACTTACAGCCTTTAATAAGACCGTCATCTCTTCAGACACTTTGGCTTAAAGTTAAGCCATCAGCGCGCAAGTCAGTTTAGCACGTGACGTCCGATATGAATGTTTTACAGCCAGACAAAAGAAGTTGCGTATTAGTCCAAATTCCATTTAATTTAGCTTTCCGCTTAAGCATCAAACCCTTCAGATTGAGTTCCAGGTGGCGATAATGTCCCGCCCCATGCTGCTCCCTCCAGACATATCCCACGTCCAAGTGCTGTTGCGCTTGCTGTTACCGAAACCCTCTCTACTCCACGTCACGGCACATTTCACCAGACCGCATCCTACTACACAGCGTAGTGCCTAATGTACAGAAGGTAGGTGACATTCGGAACATCGCCACTGCATCACACGCGCCCTCACTGATTCAAAACATAGGCCATCCAGCCACCCAAGCGCGTAGATTTAGACATAGGGAGCACTGGCAGATTCAGGAGTGGCGGTTAGTGGGATGGCGCTGTTAGGTACTAGTGAAGCTGCGAACATGAGGTGGCGAACAAGGTTGGAAGAATGAGTGAAGCATGAAGAGTGCGCAGAGCGCAGCATCGAGGCCATTGACGATATGCGCGGTTTTAAAGGGAGCTGGTGGGCAAGCGATGATGAGGCGATGAGGTAGTAAAAAGTGGATGGATGAAGCGGGCGTGAAGTATCGAAGGGTGATGCGGTAGGCGGGTGATTAAGAAGATATACTGTTAATCCACCCGGTATGTCTGCNCGGCACATTTCACCAGACCGCATCCTACTACACAGCGTAGTGCCTAATGTACAGAAGGTAGGTGACATTCGGAACATCGCCACTGCATCACACGCGCCCTCACTGATTCAAAACATAGGCCATCCAGCCACCCAAGCGCGTAGATTTAGACATAGGGAGCACTGGCAGATTCAGGAGTGGCGGTTAGTGGGATGGCGCTGTTAGGTACTAGTGAAGCTGCGAACATGAGGTGGCGAACAAGGTTGGAAGAATGAGTGAAGCATGAAGAGTGCGCAGAGCGCAGCATCGAGGCCATTGACGATATGCGCGGTTTTAAAGGGAGCTGGTGGGCAAGCGATGATGAGGCGATGAGGTAGTAAAAAGTGGATGGATGAAGCGGGCGTGAAGTATCGAAGGGTGATGCGGTAGGCGGGTGATTAAGAAGATATACTGTTAATCCACCCGGTATGTCTGCGTGAGTTTGAATCTCATGTACGTCGCAGTAGCGTTAATTGCCCTCCGGTCGGACCTCATGGGCAACCACTTTGCTACATCCTAGACGCATTTCCTGTGGTCGATACCTCATCGCGTCTACGTGTGTGAAGGTGCTCAAGAGAGAAGAGTTGGGTGACAGAACCACACCAGTGTTACTCGCCACGACCTGAGATCGAAGCTGGAACTTTTGGATCTCTAGTCCAACGCCTTCCCACCTAAGCTACCAAGATGTGACTGGAGCCGTCATTGTTGACAACTACAAGGCCCACGACAATATTCTGATGCCTGCCCAATGTGCCTCAACTTAGCCACCCATATTCGTCTACACAGTGGCCGTGAAGGCGTTGCTGCTGTTGTACTGTGATGGGCTCATGTAACGTGATAGTGTAGGGAACCCCTGCGCGGCGCCGGCGATGGGGGATAAGGAGAGTTGGAAAGACTTCTAAATCCAAATATTTTATAGATCGTACTAACTTTGCGTGGATTGAGGAGCCAAAAGTAAAAGGGACTAATTTAGCCTTGGTACTGGGTCGTTTGTTAATTTCCTTGCGATCCACAAAATAGGATGAGGAGACGACTTCTCATCTCTACACTGCATTTCGCTGACCTGATTGAGTACTTAGACGTAAGTCGAAAGGGGTGACGTCGAGGTCTGAGTTATAGAGCTTGTGTGAGGAGAGACCGAGTGCTAACCGATAGTATGCAGCCTATAGGCTGGGACTTAGATCGCAACCACTAACCTGCCAATTTGTGTGACTACAACAGAGTCAGCGGTGTAAGGGATGCTATGGACCACCTCATCGTGAAGAAAACTACTTAACTTTATTTTGAGGTGAATTAGTCCACTTAAAGTGATACCATTTGCTCACTTGGATAGCTATGGTGGCTCTTTCCAACCTTTCGGTCTCGACCGCATGGTAAACAAAATCCATTTCTCCTGTTAAACTAGGCATGCTACATTGGCACACTGAAGGATTGGGCAAAATTTAGATTGGAGCAAAGGTTTGTTAGTCGTCCTTTTGTGGTCCGCGCTTTTGTAATGAGATAATAATTTGTAGAATGTAGGGGGGAAGTTGCGAATGAAGGACTGCTGAAACACATAAAAATGATCGGAATTCCAGTAGAGGAAACGTTACTTAGAGAACGGCTCAGGGTTTAAGGCAAAAATTTATGTGATCTGGTGCAGCCCATTGTAGTACATTTGTCTCCATCCCTCATGCGTCCGATGTCGATGCAACGTCGCAGGTAAGCTTGCAGTATTGGAGCACAAACATCATAAATACCATGCGCCTCTACCAACGAGAAGCAGCGGTAATGCTAAGAGTTTAGACTGGTGAGGACGTAGTGATTGTACGCCCTTTTGGTGGATATAAGGGGTTGGTAGTAGCGGCAGAGAGCATGAGGATTTTGTGTTTTGCGTGGGTGAGTGCATGAGTAGTAATGGTTGTGTATTTTGCCTTACTGCTGCGCGTAGCCCATTGAAAATAGAGCCCTGCGCTTATGATGCGGAGGTGGCGATTTCGAGTCTCTCCAGGAGTATACATCTACCCTCCTCTCTCCATGCCTACCCCTCGCTCTCTGTGGCCGTTTACCGGTCCAGCCTTTAAAAGAACAAGTCCAATTATCCATATCGAAATGGCGGTGTATGAGTTGGTTGCGCCATCAGGGTCCTTCCTGCCGGGCTTTCGGGAGTTGAAATGTTTAAGGCATCATAGAATCTCTTTTTACTTACTTGTTTAGATTTAAGTCTGTGTTCTAAAGGCTTTTTAATGACGAAAAACACCATTGCTTTTACTCTCTTCAGCACCTGTTTTAAGGGCGAAACCAGCACATCAAGTGCTCGAACTGGCAGTGAAAACGTAGCAAGGGAATTGGCTGAACCGTTCTGTCATGTTGATTTTTGATCGCATCCGGGATCATGAGCTCTCAGCAGCACATTTCTAAAATGATTCTAAAAATGTGAAACTAACATCGCGTTATTGCATTTGATGCAGGGATCTCGACTTGCCGCTTGACTGGTTTTGTGAAAGTGCATCTAGCGGTGAAGGCCTAAGTGGAGGTCTAGCTCAATGGGAATGGCTACACATTGTAGTGTGAAGCGAAAAAGATGTGCGGTCTGCACCAAAAGCTCCGATGACGCATTTTGCTTCGTCGCTATTTGCGCTCTTGCACTGTACGAACAGTGTACTTGGTGCCACTCCAGTGGACTTCGGAGGTGGAGATTGGTGGAGCTCTACATCTCTGCTGCCCCTTTCATTCCGAACCATTTCTCAGTTTATAATCCTGCCTGGCCGCAATAACACAGACACAACCACGTCATCGTCTCGAAAATTGCCGCAGATGTGATCTGGAGAATTCGCAGAAAACAATACGATTGCGGCTAAATGTGTCCCTACGTTGTTATTTATGTTTGTGCCCAATCGTAAATATGTCACCAGTCCCACGAATTAAGAAAGTGCTGACAAGCATTTTGTGCAGATTAGTCAAAGGCTCAATTTACGCTGAATTACACTCAACCTAGAAAAGCACAGAAAATAAATAAGACAGAAGTCAGCCAATTTCATGACCAATCAGATGCCCTGTGCACCAAACAATGCATAAAGTTAGCATCACTCGCAGCAACATTCAAAATTTTATAGGTGTAAAACACGTGTATGCCTCCAGCCAAGGCTACGCTGACAACCAAGGGTAGCGAAGAAAGCAGTGATTTTATTAGAGCAATCAGCAACACAAGATGGCTTGATACACGAAGCAGGAGAAGTGGGCGCAAAAGGATGAGTAGGAGACGTGGTGTTCGACACCAAGGACGGCAGGACAGATGTAACCAGTTCAGTCGGTGGTCGTTAGTCCTCTTTCCAGAATACGCATTCTGGCAGAATTCTGTCCTTTGGATCCTTCAACACCAATGTCGGCTGCACTTTTCTGCACGTCGGCTTTTTGACGCACTGGTTGCGGAAACACGAGTGTCCATTCGGGCACTTGCTGCAACTGGCTCCATATGTGTACGGCTGTTTTTCATAATAGTTTCCCCTAAAGAAATTCACTACCTCTCTCACAATTGCGCAAACCCGAGATGTATTATCCCTACAGCTAAGCAGTCAGCCACTCATTCCTTCAGTCAGCCAATCAAGCATTCGTTTTTAAGGGAAACCGCACTTACGCAGGCTTGTATTGACACACAGTGAAGCATTGTGGACTATCCCAATCAGGTCGCATGTAGTCACATTGCCGCATGGCGCAGCCCAGCAGACTTGAATTTGCCCAAACCATCTGGTTATGCACAAAGAAAGCATGACAAGCAATACCATGTGTTGGTTGGCCACATAATACCACATTCTAGGCCTCCGTTCATCTCTTTCCACCCCCTCAACTCACACATATTTGCAAGTAGGCATCCAATACTTGGGAAGAAATGGCTTTACAAAGCACACTGAACAACAACCATGCGCTGCCCCTAATTAATAGTGGCATACACATGCCGTTCTCTTACCTGTGTGTAGTGGTCACACACGTAGCTGCAAGAGTCGTTGAAATAACTGTAGTACTTGGCTTCACCCCTCCAGCCACAGGCGGCTTCGCTGAAAGGTGGCTTAAAACTACTGATGGCTGCGATATTTTGTCCAGTTCCCTCGAATTGCGGATATTGCTGCCAATCCGGATGCTCAAATCTGCATCGACTGGCCCAATAATCTGCCAGTACTTCCAGTTCATTCGAGTACTCCTGGATAAGTGCCGATGGACACTCTTAAATGCTACCAAGTATATTATCACGAGGAGCAACTTGAAGTACGGACATGTGCGCTGCTAACCAAGGATGTATTAAGAAGGGACGCACCATTAGTAGCATATCGCTAGCAGGAGGGTACACCTTTTCCCGAGCCGCCAAATGAGCCTCTAGCATTTGTGCTCGTTCCACATCTGTGGATATCTAGTTCGGTTCAGCAGATACAAGAGTAATCAGGCTGAGGACTATCACAAAGACACCTGGCAATGCAAAANCATTGTGGACTATCCCAATCAGGTCGCATGTAGTCACATTGCCGCATGGCGCAGCCCAGCAGACTTGAATTTGCCCAAACCATCTGGTTATGCACAAAGAAAGCATGACAAGCAATACCATGTGTTGGTTGGCCACATAATACCACATTCTAGGCCTCCGTTCATCTCTTTCCACCCCCTCAACTCACACATATTTGCAAGTAGGCATCCAATACTTGGGAAGAAATGGCTTTACAAAGCACACTGAACAACAACCATGCGCTGCCCCTAATTAATAGTGGCATACACATGCCGTTCTCTTACCTGTGTGTAGTGGTCACACACGTAGCTGCAAGAGTCGTTGAAATAACTGTAGTACTTGGCTTCACCCCTCCAGCCACAGGCGGCTTCGCTGAAAGGTGGCTTAAAACTACTGATGGCTGCGATATTTTGTCCAGTTCCCTCGAATTGCGGATATTGCTGCCAATCCGGATGCTCAAATCTGCATCGACTGGCCCAATAATCTGCCAGTACTTCCAGTTCATTCGAGTACTCCTGGATAAGTGCCGATGGACACTCTTAAATGCTACCAAGTATATTATCACGAGGAGCAACTTGAAGTACGGACATGTGCGCTGCTAACCAAGGATGTATTAAGAAGGGACGCACCATTAGTAGCATATCGCTAGCAGGAGGGTACACCTTTTCCCGAGCCGCCAAATGAGCCTCTAGCATTTGTGCTCGTTCCACATCTGTGGATATCTAGTTCGGTTCAGCAGATACAAGAGTAATCAGGCTGAGGACTATCACAAAGACACCTGGCAATGCAAAAATTATGCAGGATCACTAAATCATTTGCAGAGCACAGCATTTGAGTGTGAAGCTGACATATGGTCTGCAAGTGGCAACTCACCGTTCCGTGGGTACATCGTCGCAGCGAATGGACTGGGTGGGTGAGAAAATCCCATCTATTTATACGCGAATCATGGCGTGGTTTGATATGGCGCGATGTCACAAGAGGTGAGATGGCCTCGTCAGTCACAGTGTGTCAAGCAAGCCTTGTGCAACAGGTTTGTTAAACTGCATTACCCATATTTCACAACGTTAGGGCAAGAGCTAACTTTTTACTACCACATACTACACAGCAAGCAAATTTTCATGAACAAGGTACCTATATCTCAACCATCTAATGCATGGTTGCATGATACAAAACTCTATAAGGAAATGTGATGTGTTTCGCAATGCTCATGTGAAATCGTTTCCAAACAGATCATATCATTAGTGGACGATAAGATTGCGCCATCCCCGAGGCTGAGTGGAAGCGATGAAGACTCATCCTTTTTCTTACTCATACAAATTTTACATTCGCCAACGCTTCCATCCACTATTGTGCCACACAACCAACTATGCCCTCGCACGCAATTCAGTCAGCTAAAGACTCCGATACCAGGCGTGGGGATAACAAAATTACTTGCACCGTTGGTGACTGTATATGCTTCACATTGCTTTCGATGCCAACGAGACTACAAGTGCTAGCTTTAGTGCCAAAATATGTGTTTGTGTGCGTGTATGTGTAATGGAGAGAGGGATCCAGGTACAAATTCATTGCTTCCCTTACACTTATGCAAACCGCCGGATGGACAAGGTCACTTAGAGGCTGCACAAGTGTTTGCAAAGCTAGCGAACAGAGTTGCCAGATCCCGTTGAAAAAATAAGTACCTTGGAGTAAAATTGCTGCAAAAATAAGACGTTCAATTTGTGAAGACTAAGGAAGAAAGGACTACTGGACTGGAGGTGACTTACGCCATTTGCCACATCTTGCTGTTGACAAGTGCATGTGCTATTAACCATATTCGCATTCCTTCTAAGGGGTATCTGCTGGGGATTCATCGCGGTTACTATCTAATGTATGCATGGAGGCGTAAGACAGCCAGGCTGATTGTCAAATCGCTGCCATAACCGAGTGACTGACTAAGTGGTCTATGGTCTGTACTGACGCTGGAGCATTCTACTGCCCAATACCTGGTAAATACTGCTAAGTGCCGTGCACTTCATACAACGATGTGTGATGCTAGTTGCCAGTGTGGAGGAGACCGAAGTTACGCTTTGCCATGAGCCCTTCAATCTTTGCACTTGGAGTTCTCTATGCGACCTTTTTTAATATAGCTTTGTTGTAGTTTTAGTTCCCCTGCATGATTAATCGATCGTTTCACTGCTCCACACCCCACAAGCCAGATTTCAGATGAAGCAACTACCCATCCCAGTTTACCTTCGTTAGACGAGTTTGTGCGAGTAGCAAAATTAACAAATCAATGGTCTTTGAACAGCCAAGTGTTCTAACCCAAACTGTCCGCTATTATTAGAATAGGCAGATATTATAAACTTTGTTAGATAGAGGGAGGGTGAAAACCATTCGGTAGCACGTTGGTTGCACGCGCATGATACGTAGTTCGGTACGGAATGGGGAATGTGCAAAGTAATGCAGATATCTCATACGTACACAGAATCCGGCAGATGCCGGTATTTGTATAGCGCTAAACTCAGTTTTGAGCATTCGCAACAAACATCACTGGGAAATACGCATAGCACCTATCCCAATATAGCTGTGGCATAGGAGAGATTCCTTACATCCTGTCACAGGCCATCAGCAAGGATGATAACTTCGCTCAACACAGCGGCCGGGCGGATACTTTGGAGGTGGTCAAATTTTTTCCCAAAGGGGCTAAGGCCTTGCTGTTCCAAAATGGTAATGAGTCACTTGAGGGTCTAACATTTTGGGACCCACTGGTACAGACCATTCCCTTGGACCTGCTCTATCAACTGGACCATCTTGGTGAAGGAGAAGTGCTGAATGCCTCGAATAAGAGGTATTGGTTGGTATTCGCTCGCACCAAATATGAGTGACACGTGCTTAACCCAACATGCTGGGTTTACTGTGAGTACCACTGCAATCCATTGCCAGAGGTCTTCCAGAAGAAAAAGCGGTAGGTATTGGCAACGCAAATCCTTCGTCGGTCACAGGAGGAGGAGGTGATGCATCTTTACGACAGACTAGCTTCCAAGCCTAGCCGAGGTAGAACCATGAGAGCGCACCAAGCTAAAATGTTAGCTTTCTTTAATCGCAAGCATGGATTTCTCACCGTGAACGCCAACAAGGCGCAAAATGATCGAGTGCTAATTTTAAGTGTCAATTCCTTACTAGAGAGCGTACATTTTTCAAGATTCGTAAGACTTGCCACTTTGGCATCTGAAAGGTGATCAAAAAGTGCAGTGCGTAAGATGTAGTCCCATTGGACTCCTAAAGGTCTTTACTGGAAGGCAAAGTAAAAAAACCGAAATATTTTGGGTTGCACGGTGCCGTCTTGCGTTGATGCTACAGCTGGTACATTAACTGACTTATTACCGTCAATGATGTCCACTGTTCGTGGGCTAAGAGCACACGACGATGTTTTGCACCGAATGCAAACGTAGCAAGCATTGGCCACCCTGAGCAAGTAATGGGACTGAAGGAGAAGACAATGCCAATTTTTAAAATAGCATGGAACATTTGCAACCGTCGCATATCAAGCAGAAGGGACATGCTGGCAATCACATCTGATCTCAAGCATGTTCGGAAGAATATCTACTTCTGCCACCAAAATCATCTCGCAATTCCAATCATTCGCACGGCAGAAGTGCATTTTAAGTGCCTAACATCATTGTTTCAAAGAACATCATCTATTTAGAGCTTTACAATACAAGATGATTCCATACAAAGATGCGTCTTCGGTTGGGTTTAAGGATGGGCTTTGCATGAAAAGAGGCGAAAGAGAATTGTAATAAGCACTGCGATGAAAGCTGTGCCCAGAAGACGAGGGATCTGTGCATGTGCACATCTTGTGACTGAGCAGGCGCCATCGACACATGAGTGGAAAAGGAACCTCGGCGCCTCACACATTTCTACAACACAAATATTCTATCCATGGTAGCAAAAGCAGAAGTTGATAGGGATAATCCAACTCCATCGCACAGCAATTTGTGCGTCAACGACTCCATTCCATGAGGTAATTTAGCTGGTCAAACAATTTCCTGGGAATTGAACACAAGGTTCTTTTAAAAGATAAATGATTGACGTCTTACAAGCATCTTGGAAACATTCGTATAACTGGCACGTTTGTAAAGAGTTGAACTACCTTGTTTATTAACAATAAAACAGCCAAAACACTTTTAACAGCCCTCATTCAATTGCAAGTAATATTGCAACCGTCAATCGCTGCTTGATGCGCTCCAAAGCCGGTACCAGTTAAGAATCTTGTTCAATGCTGCCCCTACCATTTTCACTGCAGCTATTTTAACTCCAAAGGAACATTTGATCACAAAGCTATTTTAGGCACCAAAGCAAAATCAACAGTAATACTTTTATTTGTTCAGTCCTATAAATTACAGGCACCGTTGAAAATCCACGACGATTGCACGCTCTGAGATGACGCCGGTCTTGACTGAAGCAATTGCGCTCAAATTCTTCAATGTCGGACGAGCAGAGGGGGATTTTCGAGTAGCTTTACCATCTCAATTTCTTCTGAAAGGATTATGCTTGCACCTTGCCTCCCAGTCTTATTCTACAACTGGAATAAACAGTATGTGAAAGTGAGTGACCTTGTTGTTGTAGGAAAGTGCCTAAGTTAAAAAGTGCATCTTTCGATACAATTTTTCGAAAATTAAACAGTCATTAAATGGATATTGAAGCCAGTAACTTATGCAAATCCTAGTAAATGGTCGTGACCTCATGCCAGTAAATGGCGTCTGTGGGTATTGCCCCAAATGGTAGTAAAATTGTTTACGATGGTTTGTAAATTATTGGATGTGGGGGCGAGTATTCAGATAATACTAAAGCCTGAATTGCAGTTATGTGAATTTTGCAACCTAATAATTTACCTCTTATTGTAAGCGGTATTCAGTCAACCTAAAGCTTAAGACCGAGTTAACGTTGGGTGTGATCACGTCCCGATCAGCAGGACCTGCATTGTCGCGGATCCTATGACGTGAGAGGTATCGCATTCGTCTACAGCGCTGTTTCATCAATAGGGCAAGAATTCTTCCTAATTAAAAGGCAACACTTTGGTAAAAAACCTCTCTAAGAAGTTTATTCAGATCGTACCGAAAATAGGTTTAGACGTTTTCTTACCCCTTTGGCACCTGACAGCTCGTATTGAGCATTTAAGAACTGGCATTAAGAAAGTCAGCACAGCCTATCGGTGTATGGTTTACCTGGTGGATGTCCCTTTGTGATCGGAACCTTTCTGCACACGTCGAAAGCTCATTTTACTAGCCTTTCATTTTCAATTACTGTTTAGCATAAAGCACGGGAATGTATTCCTCCCAAGACTATCGCATTGGTTGCGGGGCCAATTGATAATTAGCGTGAATCTTGTTTGTTACATTACTTTGCAGACATTGCATAGAAAGCAGCCTCTACCCAATTACTCATGTTTGGACTCGCTATTGAAATGGGAAATCGAGCCACGGTATCTGTAGATCCGAGGCTAGATTTGATTGATCCGAATGATGTTCGCTGCTCAACCAGGCGACTTGGTCGCGTACCCACTATTGGCAGGTATTGCTTCCTGGACGGCTTTCATATTGACAGTCCCACAATTGCATGCATTCATGTACCATGTGACGGTAAATTGTGATGTGCCGCCCACCTTATTCGCGGATGCGGTATTCTTCGTTACCGCTGAGGTTTTGTAATGTTTGTTGTTGGCTCTGACCCAACAGGAGTGAAAACTATTTAACCTCAGTCACTGAACGATGCCTCATGCACTGCCTTAACCCTTTTGTCAAACAGTTGTAGTAGTTCTCCCGCGCAACCACTATTAAAACCAGACTTAAAATGATTTCTTCAAGTGTAGACATGTCACCTACTCCAGGATTTAACTGGTATCATGATGCGCATGGTGATTGGCTTGAATTCTATGGCTGCAAGCGTTAATGGGAACTGCGTAACCATGCAATTTGGCGGAAGCTGCATGCGGACTACATATATAAATGCTGTTGTGGCACTCGGGATAAATTAATGCTGAACCGTTTGGTTAAACTGTGCTACTCCTATTTGGCATACCGTAAAGCTTGCGATTTTCTCAGTAAAGCGCAAAATGAGACGCTGCGGTGAATACTGGTCTAATGGCAGCGGCTTTACCGAGCGACATGCCTAGGCCACGCAAACCACCACACCCTACCTACACGGGTGTGTGCTAGTGGGAGCGGGTAAGGTGACAGTGTGAACCAGGCCATGCACTGTCCTCATAAGCAGGCATGTTTTAACCGGTCACGGTTGGTGCGTCATACGCAGCTGGTGAATAGGTAGCTTTGCTCACCGTGGTTATCTCACCCCCCTCATGTCTGCAGTACTTGCTCTTACACATCCGCAACCCCCATCTGTCCTGAACGGAAGTGATGTAAGGCCGATGTGGTGATCACTGGTATCCGAATTCAAAACTTTCAGATTCGGCTAGCATTAGGTTACAAAGCTCCGCAGGTTCAGCACTTCGAAATACATTTTTGCGGCCGCATCATTCATCCGCCTCATAATATCAGGCAGTTAACATGGGCTTGATCTCTGCGGTGCAATGATAGCTGGGAACAAACTTTTCACAACTTATGAAGGAATAAGTGGATGCGTGTACAGTGCATAGTTATGAGGCGAAATTTGCGAGAACAGGAAAGCAGAGGCATTGCTTGCTGGCTAAAGCACCTGCGTGTACCAATGAAGAACGAACCGGACTGCCAAGTCTTTAAACGTTACCTGTTGACATCAACGAATGTGCTGTCAAGTTGCAAAAATATTTGGATTGGTATAACTAGCATAGAAAATTAAAGAGTATTTTCTGTATCATGACAGAAAATAGCAGCGGCAAAATAACTAATTCTCAAGTGCTCCCTTTTCGACTACAGCCTAGGAGGTTATTAACATGTATTGGCCATTTCGAGTACCCAACCTTCCGCAAACCAACTCATCAGCACTCCAGTAGGTGAAGGACACCCATAAACTGCGAGCAGATTGATGGTCTGAAAATTAGCTTACTAATGCCATTTGAGTAGCACAAACTGTGGTCTGAACGCGTCGCACATGGGTTTGAAAGAAAAATTGTCAAAATGAATCCTCGTCCCGCCATCAGCTAAGCATCATTTTGCCTCTAATCCAACGAATACATCTGGTTCAGGTATTTTTTCCGCTTTTTCGAATATGGTAACGCACGACACAAGCAAGACAATGAATTTATTTGCATACATCTTAAATTTGGGTAAATTTTCGAATATAGGCGGCAGAACATTTTGTCGAATAGCATTATGTATAACTAGGTAAAAGACAGGTGTGAGAATTCAATAACAGACCAAAGACTTGTGAACTGCGTGCAATGTGTGCATAAAGCCTCCGCGGACGTAAAGGTTAGTGTTTGATGTAAGTGTTCTTGCGCATATTTCGCAAAACCACATTGTGGCCTTGCGTCTAGAGCTAGATTAGGCGAGTTAAACCTGATTGACGTTGCTGACCTGGTTGCTGAGTTGCGAACTCGTGAAGAATTTTTCAGTTTTATTTGACAATGGAAACCTTAGTACACAGTTTTCCTTAATCCAACGCTACCCGCTTGAATGCGCCGATGAACCTGTGCAGTCGCTTGCAAATTTAAGGTTGAAACGGAGGTGATCGACCATGCGTTATGGCTTACTGGCAATAAAAAAGACTGGATTGATGCCATTTGGGACGTGTCCTACGCAGTTGATCAGCGCTTCAGTTCCACAGTGTGAAGGTTGCGAGCTTGATCTCGTCTTAAACACAACGTTTGCTTTCGAGTGCACCAAAACAACAAATACTGCTGCTTTCGTCGCAATGGCCGAGGGGTTAAAGTGATGGACTAGAAATCCATTGGGGATTCCTCGCGCGGGTGCAAATCCTGCTCGCGACGTCCGCGTGCTTTTCAACAGACGGCATAATAGTGCAGATATGCTATCATGCAGACGAATCTCAGTGGATAGTGTCAATGGTTTATTGGTCACGCCATTTTGAGCGATCCTACCAAGCATCACCAAAGAAGCGCGCATGACTTCGACCTTTACACAGCTCTCTCTTACGAGAGGCTTCTGACATGCATCTGTAAGCCCACAGTGGAAGAAAATGATCTTGTCAAGCAAGGTGGCCGGTTGGTTTAGACGAGGGTCAAATCTCACCCGAGGTCAGCTGTAATGTTTGCATACATTTTCCTTTCGCTCTCGCACACTACAAATTCTAATTTAACTAGCACCATCGCTTCACAACGACAAGAATTATAGCATGATTTTGATACGCAATCAATGAGAAAATTCCCGTCTTTAACCATTGCAGTGACCAGATTGAATGGCGCTTTGGACTAGCTACCCTGAGTGACACTTGAACCCAAAGTCTTCGACACCACAAAACCGACGTTTCATGTAATAAGCTACCAGAATGCTATGAGCAAAGCTCATCTGGGTTGTTAACGCCAATGCCCGCAGCTCCGAAAAGAGCACTGTAAATTTCGTCAGCGTTCGTTCCCGGAGAAGAAAAGACTGGATATTTTTCTTTGTGCTGCTGGGCCATACGCGTGCTTTCTGCAAAGTTCAGGATTGCTTTATTGCTGCGAAGGAAATTTGCGCCAAGATTCACGTCCCAAACTAATTCTGGACTTGATTGCGCTGGAGTCAAGAAGGAAGCCCTTGCTGATCGATGGCCAGTTAGGAAAGGAGTCTCGCAGCGATGGTCAATGTCGGGGTCAGAAGTGTCTCCCACTGTAACACCTTATTTGTTCGAACTGTCGGTTTCGGTCACTTGGGTGGCCATATTGTACTAGCCGGTTGGCCGGCCTTTGGGCCGTGCCAACAGCCCCCAAGCCCTCTGTTTCCATAATATACATTCTGCCCCAGTACTATGCCCTCTTTTACCTTAAAGGAAGTCTCGGGACGCTACACCTACGTCTATCGCTGCCAGGAATAGCTCTTGCGGAAGAGCGCGAAGGATCAGCGGGACTCTCTGCCGCTGAGAATATAAATGGATATTAAGCCTAATGGTATTCAATTGATCTTTAATGTTCATGCCGCCTTTGGAGTGAAGGAGATCTGCTAACGCTGCCACCAGTGTGGAGGGATCTTCCCTTTCCTCCCCATTCCTTCTTCCCACCATACTATTAAAAGTCAGAGTGCTACAAGCCTGTCAATTCATTGATTTGTCCGGTAAGTTTATCGCGGAAATTCACCATTTCTTTCTGCTTCCACAGGTAAGCCAAAAGCGGTAAGCGTGTATCTATGACGATAGTGCCCCTGACTCCTAAGAAAAAGCACGTGCATCTTCGATCACGTTAAAAGTGTCTCCCCGATTCTCACCTAAATAGAGCACTCAAAAATCACGTCAGTACGTCTTTTTCCTTTCAATATCCTTATTTGATTTCGGCAATAAAATCCTAACTTAAACGCTTCTAAAATAAACACATAATTACACTTTAAATATTGGTCCCACAATGGTTTGCACATTAAATGTGAATACACGTGTATTTTTTTGTTTATAAGTTTTTTAAATACAGCTACATTAAATTTTATTCAAACTCGTATTTGCGAAATTTTTCAAAATTCATTTTGATCCTCAATTTATACGTTAATTAGGGAATCTCGAGGTCATCGTTGTGTGTGTTTTGTCTGTGGCTGTGCTATGTTCTTTAACGATCACTATAGAGCTATGGCCTCGGACTGGAAGATTCAGATTGTTAAAAGAAATGGGTAGCGCTGCCAAAGTACACGCCTGTTTGGTGCTCCAAATGTGGTGGAACTGGAGACAGAAGTTAATGTGTCTGTTTCCAACAGTGCAGCAGGTAAGCTTTGGAAATGACTAAAGAACATGAAATTTGAAATTGTACCTTTTAATTGCCCTGTATTTTGCTTGGTTAGGTTCAGCTTTTACTTAATGTGTTGCTTTTGTTTCTCCTCGACACCCATCGTTTTCATTGTGCATGTTTGCGGAGAGAAATTACTGTCGCCCTTCCTCCTCGTGTCCTTTCAAAAAAGTCAGAGTGCTACAAGCCTGTCAATTCATTGATTTGTCCGGTGAGTTTATCGCGGAAATTCACCATTTCTTTCTGCTTCCACAGGTAAGCCAAAAGCGGTAAGCGTGTATCTATGACGATAGTGCCCCTGACTCCTAAGAAAAAGCACGTGCATCTGCGATCACGTTAAAAGTGTCTCCCCAATTCTCACCTAAAAAGAGCACTCAAACATCACGTCAGTACATCTTTTTCCTTTCAATATTCTTATTTGATTTTGGCAATAAAATCCTAACTTAAACGCTTCTAAAATAAACACAAAATTGCACTTTAAATATTGGTCCCACAATGGTTTGCACATTAAATGTGAATACACGTGTATTTTTTTGTTTATAAGTTTTTTAAATACAGCTACATTAAATTTTATTCAAACTTGTATTTGCGAAATTTTTCAAAATTCATTTTGATCCTCAATTTATAAGTTGATTAGGGAATCTCGAGGTCATCGTTGCGTGTGTTTTGTCTGTGGCTGTGCTATGTTCTTTAACGATCACTATAGAGTTATGGCCCCGGACTGGAAGATTCAGATTGTTAAAAGAAATGGGTAACGCTGCCAAAGTACCAGCCTGTTTGGTGCTCCAAATGTGGTGGAACTGGAGACAGAAGTTAATGTGTCTGTTTCCAACAGTGCAGCAGGTAAGCTTTGGAAATGACTAAAGAACATGAAATTTGAAATTGTACCTTTTAATTGCCCTGTATTTTGCTTGGTTAGGTTCAGCTTTTATTTACTGTGTTGCTTTTGTTTCTCCTCGACACCCATCTTTTTCATTGTGCATGTTTGCGGAGAGAAACTACTGTCGCCCTTCCTCCTCGTGTCCTTTCACAATTGCACCGTATCAGTTGTATTATCCAAGTGGTTCTAGCATCCATTTGGGTGGAGCCTATCGCGCCTATGGGGTTTAGTGCGGGCGCAGTCGGGGCATCTTCCACGCCTATGGGGTTTAGTGCGGTCGCAGTTGGGGCATCTTCCGGAGGGATAATTGAGCACGCTCTTCTCTATCGATGGACTGAATCGACTCTTCCGCAATATCAGCAGGCGTGATTGACACAAACACAAGTCAAGGTAGTAAATATTCTGTTACGAATGGGACATCGATGTGCAGTGCACATCACCTTTGAACTGGGTGTCAATTCGTTGATTTGTCCGGTAAGTTTATCGCATAGGGACGTTTTCCGGTTCGGAATCTCTTGGCTGAGGTGATATGAGGGCTAAAACCTCAAGCTTTGCCACAGAAAACGGAGACGACTGCACACTTTACTCCCTCTCCGGTAAAGTTGTTGGAAGTGTAGTGAATGCGGTGCGGTGCGGTGCGGCGCGGCAATTCCCACGTTCACGAAGACGTAGACAGAAAACACCAATCGTCGGTACGAGTTGAGAATGCGGATGTACGATGGGAGGAACTCGTCAAATTTCAAGTGTACCCAACTACACATACTCCTGTTTGACTAATAATACCGCTGACTGAACTTATTCTGTGGTTAACCTTGTCACTTGTTTCGTTTTTTGTTCGTGTACGCATATGCATGTGATTTTTAGTAATCACGAGCGGAATTTGTCAGAGTGCTTGCTTCGTTGTGTCGGCTCCGTTGTTAATCGATACTTCGTTGTGTCGGCGCCGTTGTTAATCGATGAGGAAAATTGGAAGTTGATGGGTATGGTGCATTAACTGTAATTCCTGCCTCCGAATAAGGGTTCCTCTTTCTAAGCCATACCAGTAGCTGATGTGCCACGCACCAATGCATCAATTGAGCATGCTCCAGCAAACACACTTTTGACTAGAAAGTTGGCCGATGTTTTACCCCTTCTTATGTGCCATTTTACACCCAATCTAATTCTTTGAAGTCTTTTAAGAAGGTTGGAACGAGTAGGATGCAGAGGGCACTATATTGGTTGAATTTGACCTTGTTTGATGCTTTTGTCAAAACCATCGGACTCCGTGCGTTTACTGTCATCATGAAAGGCCTCTTGGGGCGATTGTCCCTAAAATGCCCATAACTGAGGCTTTTATTGAAGCTACAGTGCTATGGTGACTACTTTGGAGGCAATGCACTAATCATCTCGGCATGTGTATCCCCGTTGCCGTAGTGATGTAGTAGCCTCTGCATGGTTCTTCTCCTTCTTTTAGTCGTGGTAGTAATTAGTCCTGACTATATTTGTTACCATGGAGCTAGTAGTTTATTTACGGGTCGTAGAGCCATTGACAAGATGCGGGCTTGATCCCACCTGCGTTTTTGCGCATTGGAAGCATTGACTCAATTTCCTCATTTAATTTTCACCTACTCGTTTATGTAGCTCTTTGATCAGTAGAGAACTGAGTAGATATGCGGGTAAACATGAGAGGTTTTCTTCGCCAAAGAACTCCTCATCATCGTTTTGATTTTGTCGACAAACGGATTTTCTTTGGAGGCTGCGGGAATCTGAGTTTCTGTGTCGAGGACTTCAGTTACGGATAAATGTGGTAATTGATTGACCTCTGTCTTCGAATGCACTTAGCGTACCTCTCTACTTGATAGAAACCAATCAAGCAGAGGGGGTAAAACTGGAATTTTTAGAAAACCGAATGAGGATTTGTGTGTGTGGGCTTGCGGCAGCCCCTAGGACAAAGTTCTCACTGCATTTGTTGCATAGCATGTGAAGGTGTAGCACGAGGTATGAGAGTGTGTCGGCTGAATGCGGATGGGTAAAATGCGCGAGGATGGGTGCATCATTTGGAGGCAGGTTCTGTGTTATTCACTAATAGTAGTGGAAGGTTACATTGTCGCTGATGTGCTTGAAACTGGAGACTAACATGAGGATGACAACTTGGGGTCATTTTTGTTGCGGATAGTGAAACACCTGTCTTCCACCCGCATCAGCTCTCATGGCCGCGCGAATGGATGTTACACCTTGCATGCCCTTTTCATCACAAGACCGTGGACGGTAAGCTCTTAGGATTGTCAATTTGGCATTCGTTTCTTTCGTTGTTGTGGGGGGTGCTATGGTGACTGACAGTTTGCACAACTTGTGAATGGAAGCCTCGCTCATTCCACCTGCCTGCGGTGTGTGGTACACCACCACCGCAAGACTGTTCTTGGGTCGAATGAGAGTGAGCTGGCAGACGGACTTGTTCATGAAGGTTAAACAGGCATTGCTAATGTCTCTCTTCTGAATGCCGCATTACTCTAACTCAAGTAGGGAAATGTTTCCTACCCCAGCAATTGACATCCTTTCGTGGGGCTTCAGCTAATGTCGATAATGTTACTTCACATTGCCTAGAATGCTCTGATGCACCACCTCAACATGGACACCCAACTTTTGGCCTATTTTCTTTTAATTTGCATTGATTGGAGAACGGGCCAACCGATGATGAACATAATTAACTATCCGCCTAAGTTCGCGCTGAAGGAGCGGCTAGAGGCAATCGTGAAGCAGAAATTGGCCAATGTGCAGGGCCTTGTACCCACTGTCCTCATGCGTGTGGACTATCGGGTGCGCCTGCTCGATCAGAGGGAGCGCACTTTCCCCAGTGTGTGGGACCAATGGTGCGACTGCCTTTCTGAACATCGAGAGGTCTGGTGTCTTTAGGAGCCATCATCGTCATCAATCCTATTTAGTGATTCCACCACAGCTTGAGATATCAATCCTTATGGTTTTGATACCATTTTGAATTGTACTTGTGATTACTAAATGCATGAGTATTTCGTTTGACCTTTTTCGTTTACTTGGTTTGCCTGGTTGGTAAAATGCAAAGCTGGATGTGAGTCTGGAAGATGGTCACTTAATCTAAAGTTGGCGAGACTAGCTGCAGTGCATCGACTAGGTACTGATTGCGCTGTGAAATCTTTGTCGTCGAGGGAGAGCAATCTGAAGGCAGTAAAAGCAAGGAACAGCACTACACTGTCGTCTTAATTTTGTCGGCAAATGGGTCCTTTCTGAAGAGCGTGGATATTGTTGTGCTGAAGACGTGCAGTTTTGTTGTAGGTTCAAAATTTCCTGGTGGGGAAGTAGTTTCCGATGCAAAAGGAAACTCAACAACTGTGTAAATGTTTTCTACTTTTGCGCTGTTTTTTACTCATTTTCGCTTCCTTGTCGGATCATTATTATCGGTTGGGAGCGGAGAGATGGCTTTTCTATCCATCTGTACATGGTGATGATGGAAATGGGCCATACATGGTGATGATGGAAATGGGCCTTTCTAATATCCACGCACGTTACTACGAGTTGATTCAGTGTCGATAGGTAGATGAATACAATTAAGAAGCCGGCATTTGGCCTTGTTATAGTAAATGGAAAAGCATTTAACGGCAAGAGGAGTCGGGACCTTATGTGTCTTTCTCAGTTGCGCATGTATTTTCGTTGTATCTGTCGTAGTCAATGTGTTCACTCTCCCTTGATTTGATTGAACCTACCAAAGCCGAACAACTTGCGATCTTTCATGAATATGGCCCTCTCCTATTTCGAGCCTTTTCAGCACCATATGACAACAGCGCCAGTCACAGAATTTCCATGCAAAAAGGAGGGAGGGAGGAGCACCGCACCCGCTAAAAGGAGGGAGGGAGGAGCACCGCACCCGCTAATGTGATATTGTGCAGCCACACTCATTAACGGAGAAAGGGAGGAGGGGCTAAAGAACGCTGCTAGATTGATGGCCATTCGAGCACCAGTACTTTGTTTCCGATCCCTTCTACATGGATCGGATTAATCCTCACCCCTAGCGGTTAGGCTACGTTCGCGTAATCCACTTGCTAGTCAAACAATTCATCTTATATGGCCTGATCGATTCGCTCTTGCTAGATGCTCTAACAATCCACACTTTATAAAACCTAGCCTAGGAAAATAATGAAGATTGTTAACTCACTGTTTTGCGGGCTGACTACAAGTTCAGGACTGAGCCCTTGCACAGTTACTGCTCCACTTAATTGCAATGCAACAGTTCTTAGACTCATCGAGTCTTTCTATGCATTCATGTCCCAGCCCGATCTTATGAGCGCAATGTAAATACGTCGCATGCTGTAGTTTTGACATCCTCTACCCACCTGGTAACTTGCACATCGACGCTAATGTGTGGCTAATGTCATACTCATGTGGAGCAAAAAATTACCTATAAGAATGAATAAGTAATAAACTAGTGACGCTCAGATCAGATGTGGCGACCGGCAAGTAAATAAATAATGGGAAGAATGAGTCCGTGTACGCGTTGGCAGGTGGACTGCAATCTGTATGGCCTTGCAAATAAAATTGGACCTGTAAGAGGATCGTTGATGGAAGTGTGGAAGTACATGCAGTGAATCCACCAGTATCTGGTCTTAAGATTGTGACCGGTGTTGAGAGACCATGCAATATGTTTGACGAAAATGACTGCATTGATATGCATGCAAATGATCAAATCCGCTTTTGTTATGCGAGGCTCGTGTTAGCTGAGTATAGTTCGCAGCAGTTACGTAGGCTATTGAGAGGTTTTTTAAATATCACTGCTAACAAGCATCTTTTTTAGAAATAGGGGCTTTCGACCAGTAGTAAATGAAAGCGCCCTCTTTACTCTGCCATCCCTAGCCACAAATTGCAGCACTTTATTGACACCTCATTCAACACAACTATAGTTATTTGCCGCATTGTCTTCCGGTACGCTGTACACGCTACTGTGTCACCAACAGAAACGGGAGAGAAGCCTATATTATCTCAACCCTCCTTTTCCATAGCCACGTTGTTGACCGGTACACTTTTGCGCACTCGCACACAAACAAGCTCAGGTGGTCGGTCATTGCATCATAATGATGCATTCAAATCTGCTTCATGCCACAATTGCACTGCTGCACAGATTCGCGACTTAACACAAGTAGCCAAAAATCATGAAGAGGAGGTTACATTGCCTAGCTAATTTTAAGCCTTCAAATTGACATTTTGCCGCTCGTTAGATTCGCGTTAATTCCAATCTGGAAAAACAGCACACCTTGGACATGCATGTGTTTATCAGCTTTAATTCTTCTGCGTAAGCGCTTGCCGGCACAAAGAAACTCAGCAAAGTTTCAGTTAAATCTGATGTACAGCCTCGTTTCTACCATGCGGGTTACGTCTCCAACTAATTAGGATAGAATTATTAGCAAGCAAACTAAATATTTGTCGGTTCTCCCATGTGCACTTCTAAATAATGACTGCCTCGAGATGAAAATAGGTTTGCATTTCATCGTTCGCAGATTGCATTCATAAACTGCATCACCCCGTGTCCACTTTTCGAATGCATTTACCCGCATTCTCAATGACAAACACATAATGCCCTTGGCGTTTCGGTGGCGAGATCCATCTGATCGCCAATGATCACTTCTACTGTGCAAGATGGGTAACAAGAATAGTCCTTAAGGAATCTAGCTCACACACGTTCTTTGAAAACAACTTAAACATTACAATGCAGTCAAAAGAAATGCAAATTAAGAGTTAGATGAAGGAGAATGTAAGGGTGAAGGCGACATGGAAAGACGACTACCATCGTGTGGTATAAATTGATTAATCCAGTCAATGAAAATCCTTCTTGCCGACTTATTAAACATACTCTGTGTAACTCTTTGTTTGTTCGGACTGCCACATTGTACTAGCCGGTTCGGGCGTGCTAGCAGCCCCCATTCCCTCTGTTTTCAGAATATATATTCTGATCTAGTACTATGCCTTCTCTTGCCCTAAGAGAAATCTCGGCACGCCACACTCTGTGTACCAGAATCTCACTTTTTCCTAACATTTCATTGTTTAGATTAAGGACACTTCCATACTTGTTAAGCTGTGTTTAATCGTCAGTGCGCTAGACATTTACCCCAAGTCAGTTTCAGAACGGTTCCTCCCCAAACATCAGGGAGTAAACTGCAAAGTAAGTGCTTTTAGCCTGGTGCAAAAATGTTTTGCTATAATTTTAGTACTCATTTCAATTGCCTTGATCGAATCACTCTGATTGAAGCAGTTCACAAGGATCCAACTGGGTTTTTAGAACGAATGCAAGATTGCAAATTGAAGAGTTTGTGGCGTGAACGCGCGACGTTTATCACTTCTGGATGGTGGCATGAATGCTTGTCTGGTCGTCAAACCACCTGTGTTGGCGTCCAAGCATTTCGATTCGACCTAAATTGACACCCCTCTTCACCCAAGCCTGAATCGACACAATGGACTGCGCATTGCGCACCGAGTCAGGGTTCATGGGAGTAAGTTAGTCAGGTAGTACTGCGAGCATCTGTGCCATCTATCCTGCGTCAACTGTTTAGTGTAGGGCAGTGGATTAGAAGTGGAAACACTTCTACGATTACCGATTCCCGCAGTCTTTTTGTGTCTGCTGTCGGTGGTTTGTGAGCACATTCACTGTGCAGCATTAGGCCGCACATCTTATCAGCAATTGCTTGTAACAATGCAGACGTTTGCAAAACGCCCAAAATGACTGAGCTATGTTAGTGGTGCGCTACAGCCTGTCGCTAGTCGGGCAGGTTGAACTATTAGGCAAACAAATTTTATTTGGCTAACCTGAGATATTTTGAGGCAATTGCGTGTCATGAAATTCACAGTACGACCTGTTTCCAGCCCATTTACTAATGTGATTGATTGTGCTTACCACGCGCGTGAAATGTTAGCGTTTTCGAAAACTAATGATAAAAGTACCGTTAGCTATAGCGTCGATCCAAAACAAACGGCAGCTGATGGCAAGATACCAGTTTTTATCAAGAACATTCAAAGTTCACTCACATAAACAACCAAGAAAGCCAACACGGACTGTGGCAAACAGCAGCACATGGCTTGAGGACATGTTTGACGCATTATTTTTGTGCCACCTAAGTGTCCATCACTTGAAAAAGGGGACGCTAAAATCACTGCATTAACCAGCACCAATAATGTTCGCAACTACGTAACTCCCCGGTTTGCTTAGTTAAACTAAAGAGTAACGAGTAACTGCTGCTTGTGCGTACTTTTAGAACGTTCCAGAACTGTTCGAGATCCTTCCAGTGCGTAGTTAACCCTATTAATGAATATCATAAGGGGTTATACTCTACTACCGTAAGTACTACCTAACAATTCACGGTAGAATACATTCAAAATGGGACACGGGGATAGGAGAATGAAGACCGTCAAACACTCTACATGGGCGGAAGCGTACCAACTCATCGCGATTCGGACTGTGTGCGCGCGCTAGGTTGTTGATCTCAAAGCTTCCGTTCTGTAAATTTGTCCTCTTGATAAATCAAGGTGGGATGCTGATACTGATGCTCCCACGCACAAATATCATAGGAACAAAAATTAAGGACAATAGCTTAGCATTACCTTTGTAGTGAATTTGAAAGCTAAGATCGCTAACATCATGTGGTAAGGCACTAGCTACACTCATCAAGAAGCGGTGGCAAAATCCGTGCATGCTCATGGAAAGGTGGGCAACCGTGATCACTTAATAGCCCCACAACGCAAACACGCACTATATCAATTGCTGAAATCCCGTTGAAATCACGTGGTCACATGGTCCAGTTAGGGCGAAAATGGGGCTTCGCTGACATTAGTTCACACTATCTAGCAATGCACCTGTGACTTATTATTGCTTCTTATCTCTTAGTTCATGCTTTTCTCTTCCATATACTTTAATTTTTTTCCTTATTTTTGAACCATATTGCATCTCTAAGAAAGATCATTGTGATTTGTTACTCAATCTGCTCTATGGGGGGTTTTTCTTTTGCTCACTGAACTCCTTTGCTCCCTCACCTCCGCAACAAGTAGCACTCCTGCTTGGTATTGGCATCGAGAACACATAAGTAGCAAAATTCAAAAGAAAAAGGGCAAAGCGGTCGTTTCTATTGTCCTATGTGCCCAAAAAACAAAAAAGATCTCACTGCAGAAAATGACGGGCGTTGCGATAAGAGGAGGAGGGCAGTAGTGGAATAAGTAATGTACCAATTTCACCATCGTTCAGAACAACTTAATGCTTTTGATGTGGACAAAGTAAGTCGACCCCGATCCTCCCATTCTGACGATGTGACATTAGCAGTTGCTAAGCAAATGACGCTGAGACAATACGCTTAGAATATCACATGAATTGATGCCGGCATTTAGCAGATCTACCTTGAACGTACAGTGATGGCGTTGATATAGACTTGAGGGCGTTGCAGCATTTATCATGGGGATTAGGTTAGTTTTTAATTACGCAGCGGTTCCCCACATAATGCGTCCTAGATTTCGGCGCGCGGAGGCAAGGTTAGAGGTGGCTGTGCATTTGGTGTGTGCGGTTTTGCAGAGAAGCCGCATCGAGTAATGAAACTGCACCTTCTATGGTGCAGTAGTACCAAATTCTGTCTGCACAATACGTGTTCTAAACGGTATAGCTGCAGCTTTGGGGCAAAACATTACACACGGAAGCGCATGAGTGGAAAGTTTCTCCTCTTAGTCACTTGCACTAACTGATTTTTGCTCCTACTTCCACCAAACCTAATTTCCATTTACTACTTTGCGATGTTTGGTGGTGCGCGCCTACGTGCGTTCTCACCGCCTTAGCAGTTTTTGTCAACGTCGCTCAATGATGCAGGCATTCGCACCTGGAACTTAGGGTGTTGTCAATGTGCATGAACTCATTTGGCAATCTGCTTACCTACAAGAAAAACAAGCTGCCTACAGGTCATTTCAAAATTTCTTGTCACCATTGCTGATGATGTTACATTTACTGGTCGTTCTGCACCCATGGGTGCAGTTCCTCCTTGTAAGAAAAGTCTGCATGCGGAATGCTTGGCATATTCTTGTCTTCGATCGGGCGAGCTTTGTCCAAGTGGTCTTCAAAATATTCAAGCCAGTTGCATCCGACACGCCTATATCTTGGGTGAGAAAAAGTGGCTGGGAAGGGATTCCTGCTTCGAATGTCATGACGTGTGGGTTTACAAGTTATATTTGCACTCTGGCAAGGATCTTTTTCTGTCCTTTCCTTCCTAGAAAGCGATGACATCCGCTTAGCCACGAGATTTGTGGGGTCTAATCACCAGTCACCTAGACTATGACATGTGTTACGTCTATTGCTGAGCGTGGATTAAGCCTCATTGATTTACCAGAACTGCTACAAAATAGGGACAATTCTGCTCATTGCTCAGCACCTTGCCACCAATTTAATGAGAATTCTCCATCGCAATGAGAAAATGAGGAACTCTTAATGTTTGTGATGCATTTGCGATATTCGGTCTCCAAGTGTCTTGACTGGCTCAAATCACTGGAATTCCGCTTGTCACACCAATTACAGCACTCTTTTGTGCCGCACATTGTGGCCTACATGAACCTCTTTACGTTGTTTAAGGATATTGTTCAAAGTTCCCTTACCAATTCCATCACAAACACAATAGCACTTTAACTCTCCACATTATAAACGTCCTTGAAGATTGGCAGCAGATTTTGCCAAGCATTTCTGCGTGTGATTTGGGTACACATACATTTCACGCAGGCCATTTTGGCGCCTAGTAATCTGTATGAATCGAAAGGTGAATAGCTAAAGCAATGCCTATAAAATTAAATTTGCTACCATAGTCTTGACCGTATTGCCTAACTAACGTCTAGCTGTCAATGTTAGTGACTTCAGTCAGGCTTTCGGCTAATCGACTTAGCTAGGCGATCCAAAACCCTTTTGCAAGTACTGTTAAAGTCATAAATACATTTGGACACGCTTGTGTCCACATATTACGTATGCCTGGTCTAATCATCCTTTTCTCTTAGACACAACAGTGAAGCACAACGTCTGCGATGATGTGACAACCAATTGGTNTTTCTCTTAGACACAACAGTGAAGCACAACGTCTGCGATGATGTGACAACCAATTGGTGCACTTCATGGCAGAGCGTCATTCCTACTCCTGCCGTCTTGGACCAGTCCAGCTTTCAACAGCACGTTGGATGACAGCAACTCACATATTCAATGCAGCCATCAAACAGCAAGCCTCCAGCCCAACTCAACCACCTCCTCTTACTTGCTTGCGCCCTCTAGGCCCTCACAGGACCAGTCAAATAATGACAGCTCAAAGGCTTAGCCCGAGCTGCATCGATGCTCGTCACACGATACCTGCAAGGCAAGGATCGTTGAATGTTAGCACACGCAAGGCTCCTTGCCCCATATTTATTTTCCAGACTTCCTTGCTTTATACAGCAAATCTCCGTAAAGGCACTAAACCTCTGCAAACAATGGCACTTTACCTGCGCAGAACCAATGTTATTTGTTTAATTGCGACCATCATTCTTACTAGTGCCTATAACAGAGCATGTTATTTACTAACAAACTTATCAGTAGCATCGCCCTTCAGTGCCATGCCCTCGCTGTAACGCTAGCAGTGAAATGCCTTCATCATCTGTTTTAACGAGGTAGGAGCCTGATGATTTGTTGGTACTATGATCTGCCTCGCCATCACGCAGCACCTGCAGTGTCTGATTATTTTGCAGATAACGAACAGCTCACGTTCCGTCGCGCTTTTTCTTCTTGCCTTATTGCTGAGTCTAATACTGCTGTTAGCGATGATGCGTTTTCTCGCTTCTATGTCCCCTTATGGAAGTACACCACTCACGACCACATCGCTCGTGTCGGTACCCATTACAAAGGACGGAGCACTGACTTCAAAGTTCCGTAATGCTAGAATCAACGCGGAGTAGGTCGGCCACCTTAATTTTTCTAGGACGCCTTATTATCCCCGTTTTCGCCCCTGAAATTCTATTCGTCTATTTATCGGTAAGTATATGCAATGATTTAACGATTTTGGCATAGCCTTTAGCGAAACGCCTGTAGTAAACCATCGAGCCTAGAGAACTGTATGAACCCGTGTGATTGGTTGGTGTGGGCCAATTCCTTACTCGTTTTGATCTGTCTTTGGCGACCTCTGTCCCATCTGACGAGCCTGCATGTCCCAGGAAGGCAAATGGGCGCTGAAGGAAACGACATTTCTTCGAATTTTGACCAGTCCTTGGTCAATCAGGCTTTTCAGCACTAGGTCAAGGCTGGTGTTATGCTCTTGGATATATCTATTATAAACAAGGGTCACCGAGGTAGACTGCACAGTGTTTTGGTAATGAACCATTTACTGGAATTTGCTTCAGACTTTGGAAAATGGCCTCAGCTTTACAAAGTCCATCGCATTTAGGGATTCATAGGCAATTAAATAACAAGGAACAGATGATACAGATGATCTTAGCTCATATGACCGTGAAGTGACAGTCACGCGCATGCAACCGACCCACAACCTTGGATGGTTCCCTGACACCAGTATGTAGTTAGATCCATTGGAGGTTGGAGAGACCCGCTACCTCCTTTCAGCCGCAGTCGTGTTGATTGCCACGACAAAAAATGAGAAGTGAGCCAATGGATGCAATGTCATTTACACCGACATTCTCAAGGGGCAATAGATGAACCTACAGTGTCATCGCCGAATACCTCATTATGACGCCTATTTTATAATGCGTTAGCAGCAATTGCCTAGCTGCAAGTATTTGTGAGGTCACCCAACACTCAGCATTCATTGGTAGGGCTCAAGATAAATTCATGTCTTCAAAGTAGAGCTTTGTCAAAATGTAGAGTTTGAAGTTGAGGTGGTCGTCAGCCTGTACCAGTTATGCGAAGCATTGATTATGAAAGCANGGCCTCAGCTTTACAAAGTCCGTCGCATTTAGGGATTCATAGGCAATTAAATAACAAGGAACAGATGATACAGATGATCTTAGCTCATGTGACCGTGAAGTGATAGTCACGCGCATGCAACCGACCCACAACCTTGGATGGTTCCCTGACACCAGTGTGTAGTTAGATCCATTGGAGGTTGGAGAGACCCGCTACCTCCTTTCAGCCGCAGTCGTGTTGATTGCCACGACAAAAAATGAGAAGTGAGCCAATGGATGCAATGTCATTTACACCGACATTCTCAAGGGGCAATAGATGAACCTACAGTGTCATCGCCGAATACCTCATTATGACGCCTATTTTATAATGCGTTAGCAGCAATTGCCTAGCTGCAAGTATTTGTGAGGTCACCCAACACTCAGCATTCATTGGTAAGGCTCAAGATAAATTCATGTCTTCAAAGTAGAGTTTTGTCAAAATGTAGAGTTTGAAGTTGAGGTGGTCGTCAGCCTGTACCAGTTATGCGAAGCATTGATTATGAAAGCAATTACATGGTAAAAGGGACGTAGCATGGCAAATATGCATATACTGATGGTCCAAATAGCTTATAAGGATGAAGAAGCCCCACATTTTGTCTATTACTTGCTCTAAACCACAAAATGTGGTACGCAGAAAAATAACTTCCAAATATACATGCTATGCTGGTAACACAGGCAAAAGTGCGAGCATTGAGATTGGCAAACAGACAAATTGAAAGGCACCGAGGCGTGACCAGACTAACAATCCACTGGCTTGCATAAGTACTGGAAGCTCCTTGTGAAAAGACCCATAAAATAGGACATTAAGGTCAGTATATATCGCATTTCTGCAATAAATACATAACATATGCGCTATTTTAAGCAAGAAAGTGGAACCTCGTGACAGGCGGGTGGTCGGGATCCCCAAAATTGGAGAGGATCTCAGTATTTCGGTCTCTTATTCTGTACCAATTTTCATTAGCTGTAACCAATTAATGCAGTAATTAGTTTAAGAGCATATTGACTGGGAGTGCAGGAAACAAATCTTGAAGGAAGGTGGCCACGCGACTAATATGACTACATGAATTGGGATGGGCGTCATCTCCAAGCTATTGAGGCGTCACACTCACCTCACGCCGATCAATTCCTGTACGCAAAGTTCGAATGTCACAGAAGAGACTAGGATTTCTTCTCAGGTTTCAAGTCCATTATCCTGCCATGCCACAAACCACTTACATTTGGTGTGCATGGCATTTGTTCGTATTTCAACCGTTCGCTTAATACCTACCCTTGCAATCTGATTGCACTTCATGTTGGTTCTATGTTCATGTTATGTTAAACGCGTGTCTTAGATGGATGAGTTCGGAAGAAGTAATGTGTGCAGTAATTCACATCCGTTAGGGTGTAAAATTAAACACTAGAATTCGTAGCTGCTGTCCGGCACCCCAGCCAGCATCATGGGTCGTCATTATTGCATCAGCACAAATGACTGGTTAAGTAGCGGTGTAAGTGATGCAGCAAATAATAGAGAAGTTCAAGGCGATCATCACTACGCGTGGGTCCCACTTTGTAGCATTAAAACAGGTAGGCTGGGTTCAACTTTCGGCTTTCGTTAACAGTGTTAATAGTTTATTTATTTGTCGAGAGTGGTAGACATAGATTAACACCACCCCAAAAAGTGCAAATGAAAACAAGGCTTCACCCCAAATTACCCATGATATAGCTGGAATTTGAATTCGAGAACCCCCTCTTCTGAAGTAAGAGTCACGTCTCTAAGCAATAGAACATCTAAACTTCATTTAATAAATCGTTGAGCCTAATAATAATGGTGCCTTTTCTGCTCTCTTGCAAACGAAGGTAGCATCCCTGTAGCTTACTACGGGGGTGTCGGGCTATGGAGTCGAAGACTTTGGGTTTGAGTGTCACTCAGGATGGCTAGTCTAAAGCGCCATTTAATATGGTCACTAAGATGACTAATATGGAACTTTTCTCGTTGGCTGTACTTTGAATTTATGCTGTAGTTCTTAACTTTGTGTTGCAAAGGCTTTAGTAACTCAAATTATGACTAGTAGTGTACGGGAGAATGTGCACATCCGACTGGCCTCAGGTGAGTTTCTATCTTCGCCAAAACAATCTGGTCACAGTGCTGAGTGAGATCATCCTTTCCGCTGTTGGCTTAAGGATGGGTGTCGGGAGCCCCTCGTATAACAGAGCTGTGTCTGGATTGGCGTTCTGCATGCTTCAAAGTGATGTTTGGAAGGGTCGCCACTAGTAAGCAACAGCGTATCCGCACTACCATGCACACGCCCCTTACTGTATTAAACTTACCTCCGCACCAATCTTAGTCATTGTCCTAACCGAGTAAATGATTGATGACCCGCACTCATCGTGAACTTCCTTCTTCTTGGGTAAAGTGGAACAATGGGCCATGTCAATAGCTCCATCCTTCTCTTGCAGTCTTACTTGTGCAAGACCTTTTGCGCTTATGATCCCCACCCCCGTCGTCACGGAATCTGAATGTGACATGCTTTCATTTGCAGCTCATAATGGCTAGGAATGCTATATTGAGATTACAAAAGGATTGTTACAATTTAAATAAGAAATCGCAATAGGTATTAGCGCAATTTTCTTGTTTTTTTGGCATGCGTTAAACCGACATAAACAGTTAGTCTGCATTGATGTGAGTATTTCAACAGTCCAATGCCTAAGGAGTCTTGATGTATTTGCCTGTCTGATGGGAACACGCTAGCTACAAAAGCATTGTACCGTAATTCCGTCACTGCTATCTTAAGTGATGCTTTTGGCCTCCCCTGGTAGAAATTTGCCTGAGCTCATGACCTGCTCGCAGAACCAGTCCCTTATTTGACCACGGAAACAAACCTTTATTGATCCCGTATTTCGTCATTCTCCCCCCATTAGTGTTTTGTGCGGATTCGGCATGGCCTACCACGCGATGCCTCGGGTGGTGAAATGTATAGTAGTATGGTTCGCCTTAGTCGGGATGGGACTACATAGGTAGGTGTCGTTATGACTTTTCGGCTGAGCGGTGAACAGTAAAAGAAGCAAGTCGGACGCTGATAAGCGTGCTAGAGTGATCTTGAATGCCTGCTTTAAGCACCAGTCCGAATATGTGCGGGTTCGAATCTCGTCGCTGTCACTCCCCTTCGTCTAATCACTCTTAGCATCACCTTCGGATTTCACATCAAGTGATATTTTAGCAAGAGAGAATTGTAGGCTAGTGGAGTGAAAGAGGACTGCAAGTTCAAGAGCAACAGCTAACGCATAAAAATGCTTTACGCAGTTCTTCACGGTTCGGAAGAGCTTCGTACAACGTCACATGACTGTTAAAGAACGCGCCTTCGAAAGCGAAACTCGGCCCACGAACGAGAAGCTGGCCGCTTACTGCGCTTTACACACCAACCTTAGCGATTTATCAGCACTGACGTACGGCTGAGGACTATCAGGCTGTTCTCTGAGATGATGCGAGGGAAGATCGTCTCGAAGTTCATCTGTTCTTGTGCCATGATCTACAGAAATCGTCAAAGTAAAAAACTAAAAAAGATGGTTAGGATAGAAGTAAATCACTCGCTCAAGGCAGCATGGAACATGTCGCAGCTGTCAATTTAGGGTGCACTTACAAAACTTCATATGCACAGAATATGACACACCCCAAATACCGCGTCCAAAAAGAGGGCAGTTGTTACGATTTTCACCTTATCAGTTTGGTACATGGAGCACATTCAGACTAATCCGAGACCTTAGAGTGCACAAATTTGCGTCTAGAAGTACAACTGCCAGTAATGCGTACTAGCTGGCATCCATAATTATTTGCCACCCTATAAGTTGTGAGCCAATCCACACGTGGGTGTTTAAGTCGTCGGTTGACAATGGAAGCTTGTGCATGTGGTGAATGCCGGCGTTTCTTGTGGCATCATTCCAACGCACGTACTAATCCATAGTTTTTTGGAATGCTGAAACGAATGAGGAGATGGTTTGCTCAAATCGGAGCTCCGATTACTAGCCACACTCTCCATGTGATGTTTGCAAGATCTATTACTTGGTAGACTTGTACATTCACCTCTCACCGCACCACGACACACTCGAAGTAATTGCGGTACCAAAATTTTTATAATCACTTCCCTAGTCGATTAACGATTGCAATATTTGTTTGAGTTAAATTAAAAAGGTCTTTGATTGGTCGAAGAAGGTTAAGGCAGCACAACTTCCTGGCCTTAGGCAACATGACATTCGAGTGGACGTTTTCGCCAGTTTCAAGGCCGATCCGAACTGGATGATATGTTTATTCAGAACGATGCTTTTAACAACATTGATCTGGAGGAGCGCATTTTGATTCAAAGCAACTCCTGAACAGATTCGGTATGCAATGAAGAGTTGGAGGACATGTGAGTATTATGCTCTTATGGCTCTACTGCAAGGGCGTAGTGACAAGTACTGCATAATTAATGTTGGGGAGTGTCTGTGCCCCTGTGGCTAAAAGGCTTAAAGTGTGGCTTGAAATGCCTATTTCCCTAATCAACCTAACATATGCTGGGTGCTGTACCCATTTTCAAAGATTTCTAGAGTTCGAATTGTGATGGCAAAGCAAGGCATCCCATTGCTATTTGTGCTTGGATGGTATATAATGTCGGATATTACTCATTAGCGATCAAGTTGAAGCCATCAAGTTGAAGTCCCATCCTAATGTTGAGGTCATGGAACCGCTGTCAGGCTAGTAATATTTAATTACATAACTGAGATTCCAATGCGGTGCGTTGCTGGACTCAGATTTATTACTGTTTTATTTGATTCGACGGCGTCTACTGGCCTCATTGTGCATGGCTAATCGTCAAGTATTTGCCTTCGCACACAGTTCCAACTATAATGCAAAAGTGAATTGGATGTCTCTTTATGAAGAAGAAAAGTATTTTGACTATTGATGGACCTACAAGTCGATTTATGGCAGCAATATCATACAAAAGGACTTGAAACGAAAAAAGAAAAGGGTAAGATTTGTGCGCGAACAGTTCTACTAATGAAAAGTGCAATTAAATTGAAGCCTTACAAAATTGCATATGTTATATTGTGCTGTCTGTAAGTGCCTTAAAAACATAAAGAATGCCACAAAACGCAACTAGCACATATTTCTCCGTTGTTGGTGCCCTCTAGACATTTCGCTTTAAAGATTTGATTTGATTTTTGTTTTAAATACCTGGCGTCGAGCGAAAGTTAGGGTCACGCTGATACTGTTAGGTTGGCATTAGCTTAATAAGGCGTTTGATATGCGAATACCTTGTTCTCACCTAACTTGGGCTTTAACGCATCTCATACTATTAATGACGGGAAATATAAAATCAATTCGTTTTGTGCCACTTACGTGCAGTCCCAAGGCCGAATTCTAGAATGAAGTTTCAGCAGCTTATATTCTTATGGTTGCTTTTAAAGTGTGTTATTTTAGGCGCTGGAGTGGATGTGTGCTGCAATGACCGACTTCCAATGTCAATAATAGCCAAAGACATGAAAGCATTAATTCCTACACTGCTGACTGCCTTTCTATGTCTTCTCACTTTCGAATGGTCCTATTTGTTATCACTCTAACGTGCTGAGCCCTAGGTGCCTATAACCCACATGCCCCATTCCTCAAATCTGATATAATACTACCACTGACATTAACACCTTGCATTTTAAGTTAGCGTGAGCACGCGCTTATGCCTAGTATATGCTACATTTAATAAGGGTGAAGATACGCTAGTAAGAATGGGTGCTTCGTTTAAGTGTAAGTGAAAGTGAAGACGAGCTTCAACGGCACAAATGGGGAAGAATTCATGGTTGATGTATTTGAGAACGATGCAAGAAGGAAAGAGAAGAAGTGAAGCAGCTTTACGGGAGCGAGTAGACAGCGGTGATGAATGCTGTAAATGTGGACAGTAAGGGATATAAGTAATTAAAAGTAAAAGAAAGGGAAAGACAAGATAATGAAGACTGCTTTGGAGGAGCTAGAGTAATAAAAGGAGGAAGCGAATTCGATTGAGGAAAATTCGAATCGACCTGTTCAACAGTAGAAAGTAAGTTGTAACTTCTAGGCAGTTGGAATCAGATGCGTTGTTGTAAAACATGGGAAAGAAATAAATAAGAGTTGGAAAGGAGAAAGAGTGATGGCAATCAGAGTAGGCGAATGAAAATTCTAGAATATGGAGAGCAGGAAGCAATGAATGAGGGTGGAACGTTTGAGTACCACAAGGCAAGCTTGTTGCGATCTTAAAATAAATGGAATAAGAAGAAGAGGGAGTAAAAGCAAAGCCTAGAAACGTGTAGACTATGCTTTGTGTGGGAACAAAGAAATCGAAAGAGTGTGAGACAGCTTGTGGAGAGAGCGGCTAAGCATAAAGTGTAGGAAGCAAAATATCAGCATTGGGAAAAACGTGAAGCAAAATACGCAAGGTTGTAGTAATTTTAGTAGGGATTTCACGTGATTCTGTGTAAAAAAATGTAGAGGTAGAAGAGAGGAAGCAATAGAAATAAGGGCAAAGGAGTACAGAGTTTTGCCTAATTTGCCAACGTGCGATTCAATGGTAGTAGCATAGATGGACTTTATTTATGCTGCTAATAGCCATCTAAGCAGAGGCAGTCAAGGCATCAAATATATTCAGAATTAGAGCCACGCTACGTATTCGTTAATCAACCCAATTTGAAAAATAGCCTGCTAGGATACAGCAATGTAGGCGATTCTACTCCTGGTTTGCCTTCAAATTGGCCCTTGCATTCCTTCAAACACATGCTTTTGTTCTATTACTCCTTAGTACTTTCCAAAATTACAAAATTTGCTGTTTTTCGTGATACTTTAATGCATTTACTAATATTTATTACTGGTCTACATAAAAAATAGCTTCAATAGGAATAGGTTTTCGGCTTTATGCTACCGATTAGGTTTTTATAACCAACTAACGTGGAAGTCCAGTGCGCTATAAAACTGCAACGAATTGTACTAAGCCAACCTTGCTCAACTTTTAATGGCGGTTTTCTTCCACTGTGAAGAGTCTGAAATAATTTACTGCTTATCAAAATAGCTTAATGCGACCACTAATCTACTCGTTCTTACAAACGACCCACAAATCACGTGGATTTGATTAGACGTGCATGAGCCTACTTCACTCTGCATTCCATCGACTTAAACAAGCTTTGGCTCAACCTACCTTATGCAATTCATTTCTTTGGCCTCTTTTTACCGCGTTCAGCGTTGGATCGTTGGTGGATAAAGGATAAGGAAAGGCAGTTCGATAGGGCAGCAACTTGCAATACATGAAGGCAGGCGGTCTCGATTCTATCTTTGACACACTACATGCGCCACACGAAACAGTATTTTTCTCGTACACGTCAACAATTGCTGTCACGATTAAAAACCCCAATCAATGATGGTTACATCATTGCACTCTCTCCTTGTAAATTTTTAAATTAGTTGAAAATCCCATTATCCAGTGCACTTACACGAGTGAGAATGCTTAAAATCTAAGCGATTTGAGAAGACATCCCTTCCACCATCAATAATAGCCTCCAAATTAAACGGTTAACTAGTGAAGATGCATTAAAATTGAAATAATGGACACGAGAAACACTTGCCAAAAGGGCAGACAGAGGGAGCAGGGAAGGTGGTCGGGAAGATAGAAGGTGTCCGTGTTTTCATTTCCGAGGGTTAATTGGCCCAGTGGATAAGACGTCGGTTCCCAGAGCCCAAGACTGTGGGTCCGAGTCCCATCCAGGATGACTGGCTCGCACATTTTCTGACACTGTTTCTAGGGTTATTGAGGGGTAGATATTTATAAGTCGATTATTCCTCGACCTTGTGATCGGCAATAATAACGATCGTTGAAATCGGATTCAGCAGAAGAATGACATTATTCGCTTTTTTGCATAGCAAGCATGAAGAACAAAACAAGCGCATCTACCAATCCAGTCCACTGATAGATGCAAGCTTCTACTACTTGCCTCAGGTGAAATTTGACCCTGATCAAAATACACAAGCAGCAATTTCTAACAAATACCGCAATGGGAAGCCTCCCTGCGTCAATATGGCCCTATAAGGCTTCGAGCAGGCACGATGCTGGGTCCGAAGGTTGTGCGTAATGGATTTGAAGTATGCTAACCCTTAGTAGCAGTCACTAAAGAAGCGGGCGACGATGCAGGGCTAAGATGGTGAAGCCACACAAACGAAGCGTCCCCCACGACAGCACAGTGCTAACAGTAGCAACAAGGATCAACAGGTATTCAGAGGGAGGCAACATTTCTGCAAGTACGTTTGAGCTACAAGTGCAGATTTCAGCAAAATTTCTGTTCGGAAAAGTTGCAATCATTCAAGCACATTGCATTTATAAAATTGGCAAACAGATTAGGAACAATCGTCAAGCAAAAACAGAGGAATTAAATTAGTCATAAAAATAATGTGATGGGTGAACACGAAACGCAGATAACTGATATTCTAATAACTCTATTGCACTTAGAATTAAGGTAACCCCCTCATTGTTTTTAACTGAAGTCTGCAATTAAATGTATTCTCGCATCCACTCTTCACAAGTTTAAAATGGCCTAAAAGCACCATCCCAGTGACCGCCGCTCATATTCTGCAGATGCCATCCATGCCCATACCCCATCTTCATTTCCCTTCTCCCTTCTTTGTTCTGCAGATTCCAGCACGTGAAGCTTAGGCCATATGAATTTTCCATGCGTGTCGCATGGTGACCATGTGGCGGTTTATGGCACTGCGTATACTGGCGCCAAGCAGGGCAAATTCTTGAACTTGCCGTCATCGCATGCTCTCGATGTTCAGTGAGTTTCAGAGTGGTAGCCACGTCAAAGCTGAATTTTAGTTATTGCTGTGGTATGCGTGTCGCATGGTGACCATGTGGCGGTTTATGGCACTGCGTATACTGGCGCCAAGCAGGGCAAATTCTTGAACTTGCCGTCATCGCATGCTCTCGGTGTTCAGTGAGTTTCAGAGTGGCAGCCATGTCAAAGCTGAATTTTAGTTATTGCTGTGGTCTTGTGGATGCACTGTGAAGGTATTTGATGCAAACAGTATGAATTAGGCTATGCACTGGTATTATAAGCAGGCATGCTCAAACCCGTCTCAAGTGGTGTGCATCATACTCGCGGTGAGTGCCTCACCTCCCCCTCCTCCCCTCGTATATGCATTCCACACCACCAGCCTCAGCCGCTACGTCTTGTCACTACTCCATCACTGACCATTACCCACCCATCTGCATGTGCATGTGTGGTGTGAACATGGGGACGGTAAAACACGTTCTCTCATTATCGCCACATTAAGATATATTGTTCACGCACAGGGTGCCTGTGTTCTGTTTTAGACGGCCAGCAAATTATTCATCAAAGAGAGCTGCGTAAACGTGGATATAGAATAAGCTTATTGAATATTTTAGGTTTGCTCTTAATCTGAAACAAAATTGTGTAGGGCTGATATTGGTAATCACTGGCGTCCAACTTCAAATCTTTCGAAAACCTTTTGAGTCGCGTAATCACCAGGGACTTCGGATAATAAATAGCTCAAGCGGTATAATTCAATGCTTCCTCAAAATCGGCCAGCTTTTGGAAAGGATGGAATCAAAGGACTTCTTACGAGTCCTCATCTCTATAGTAAACATCCGCCTAAACTTTTTGTTGCACTTATACCATGACACTTGCGTGCTCAAGATGGTAAAATTGCGACTTTCGAGTAAATAAGGTCACCTATTTACCTAATCCAGAGAGTAGCAGTGTTGCTTACAAGTAAACTTGTAGAATACATATCAATGCATACTAGGCAGTAGATAAGTTATTCCCTTTTACCTCGGGCTCACTAGCACCAACTAGATCTTAGTATTTGATGCGATCTCCCTTTTTAACAAATAGCGTATACTTTTCGATGTTCGTTTAGCTCTCGGTCCCGGTTACGGACTTAGTTGTCAATATTACCTTTCGCAATTGGGGCTGAATTTTAGGCCATGCCAGCGGCCCCAATATCCCTTATTCGCCGAGCATGCGCATTTCAACTTAGAATTGCATTCTCTGGTCCTCGAGGATGTCTCAGGATGCTGAAAATGGCCCGCTTATTCAAAGTCCTGACGTTACTAACACTAACAAGGGAGCCATTTTACCATCATAAAACAATGCACTCGCAAATAATCACTGCAAACAAAATTGGCTGAGTTTGTGTTTGCAAAAGCGAAATGCTTTTTAAATCAATTTGTCCTGTTTCTTATTTACTGAAGCAGGAGTGACGCCTGATCTGTAATGCTTGAGTTCCTTTAACTGCACCTTTTAGGTGGGAAGCGAAAACTACACGAGGCATCTGCTTGATGAGGAGGTTGCATGGTGCATAATTAATAATCGACTACTGCATTTAAAATGACACAATACTTTTCATATACATCTGAGACTAAAGGCATGATTTATCAAACAAACGTCCTTTAATTCACGCGCAAATATCATCATATTTACTACTTGGCAATAACTTCTCTGTCTAAACTATCAGCTTTGTGAACCACACCAATTTTCCTTCCCAAGGTCATCTCTTAGTCGTGTAATTAGCCACCCTGCCGTTTCACCTCCTCATGTGATGCCGGGTTTCCCCACTGTTAGTTCGCGGCTATTGCTACTGAACGAGGGCGATTAACCTTTCCGAAGTCGAGCGCATTTTCCTTCGCTAATCTAGGTGATGGTGAAAACGGACTGTATTTTTGTCTAAACGCGGTCCTGCGAGTCATCTTAGGGTTGATGGCTGAATGCAAAATGTAAAACCAACATTTAATTATTAGAAAGCAGTTAAGTTCAAAGGTACGTGCACTATCCTGACGCTTATGTGGTGCTTCCAAATATCCTGGGGACTAGTTTTACGCATTTTTGTAGAATGATGTCCTGAAATGTATGTGGATTTTTAGGAATCTGTTAAGATTACCACACTTGAACACTTACCAGTCAGTCTACCGGACAGCTTTGAATTGTTTGTAGGGTAAACACACCTTAAGCGCAAGTTGGTGTCCGTGCCGTTTGCCCGGTGGTCGAACACTAAATATTGCCTCTCCTTCAGAGAACTTTGTAAGAGTAGGTGTGCCGCATCTCGGGTGTCTGGTGCTTTCTGCCAAGGTTGTGTTCTCATTGAGAAGCACTTGCCGTGGCGATTGGACAATTCTTGTAGCAGAACTGCATGTGCCGCCTATTTAGAGGATTTAATGTGGCGGTCTGCCTCCTAGCTTTGCGCCTGAATCAGTTCATCTAAACTCTAGGTTTGCCGACTTATCGATGTGAGCGCTTTATTCTTGATTTCGATAATCCTTCTGATTGAAGTTGTCGTGCTAAAACGGCCTCCATGCCACCCACGACTAATTGATTGTTACGTCTAACAGGTTAGACGTTTCTTCACAATTTACATAAAGTGGATTTGTGCCAAATCATGTGGTTCCAAAAGAGGGCTTACGGATAAAACGACAAAGTTGATGCAGGGTTACTGCAATTCCACGTTTATGACCAAGAAGGAGGCCAGACGAAGTAGCTAAACGCGTTTGGTGCCATTATTTAAAAATAGGATGGCTGCGATGGCACGATGGATGTTCTCGTTGGCTAAATCCTATTTTTGAATGCACAAACCACCAATCGTTTAGCTGCTATTTTAAGTGTTGCCCTTTGCGCTCCTTGAAGCAGATCGGCTAGATCTTAGGTCCTGTCTGCTAAATCACTCTTTCGCTTGACATTATTATCACGGATAGAACATCAAAGATGCGAGGCGCGTTGTCGTAAATCCATTTAATGGGAAGTATGAAGGCCTAACCTACAGTAGTTGAAAAGGCTTCGTGATCGTTTGGTTAGATAATATTCCTCTAGTTCATCTTAGGATTCCAAGCCTTTTGCCGCAATGCTTAGGGTTTCTTCGGTATTCCGCCCACTACATCATCGGAGGATAGTTTAGTAGGAATTCCGATTATTTACGATTGCTTATTTTGCTCTATCCCACGAAAACCCTCTTCAGCATTTCATAATTAAATGTATGACATGCAGTACGATTATAGGTGGGAGTGCACCTTTAGTAACAGTGTTTCCGTTATTACCTCTTAAAAGGCCTTCCATGGTCTACTTTTGAAATACGTCCTCAGCACCGATGGCGATTGCACAAATGACATTGACAATATGCACAGGTCCCAGCACCGATGGCGATTGCACAAATGACATTGACAATATGCACAGGTCCTTTTTGACCATAGGCCACTGTCTTCTTGAATTCCTTTATAATCATCATTCCACTTTTTACTATAAAGATCATTCTGCACAAACATGTCACTAGTTTAGGTCGCATGGCGGCTTTTAACTTGGCTTTTAAGTTGAAGCACAAGTGGCGGAGTTTGTACGGGAAAGTTATCAGTGTGTAGTCCCATACCTGATCCATAATGCTCGTTGAATTTGAATTGCTGCCCTTCAAAGGTTCCCTTCAGGTACCATTTGAAGTCATTTTCTTGGGTATCACGTTGCCTGTCTCTGATATTGCCTCTATCAACAAATGTGATCTCTGGCTGCAAGACGATGACATCTTCCTGGTAATACCACCTCATTACGGTGCCGAAACGTGTTTGTTCTCATTACAATCGTGTTTGTTTCTTTTATGAGCGACTTGCTCCTTCGAATTGGCATGGGATCGCCTGCGTACCTACCAAACTACTAGAAAATGGCAGTTTAGTCTGCTCGTACCCCTTGGCATGGATCTTGCGACCGTGTTAATTAAGTGGCATGCGTAACCTTGCAATATTAAATTGCTTGCAAGATTTTTTGGGCAAAAGGATGCTTAGTTACATGCAGTCTTTCTCTGAGGCTCGATGATGCCTTTTTACTAAAGGAGTGCGATCCTATCCTCAAGAAAGTAACAAATGCCCTCGATAGGTTTAAGCTACCAATAAGCTATCAAGATTCCTCTACACGTCCACTCTTCAGGTTACTCAAGCCTTACACACTTCATGATCCTAACAAGTCAGATTGTTTGTCTCCACAACCGCTCCATGCCTTGCGATTACGTTGCGAAAGCAATAATATCCTGCTATCTTTTAAAACAACGGCAGTGTTGCTGGTTCTTCTAGAGTTCTAGTCCACTTACTTTGCGAGTGCCTTAATGTTCGTTTTAGTCACAGCAAAATAATGGATGCATTTGGAATCAGTCTTTGATGTGAGTTAGTCGGTCAAATGTTTCGCACTGCTTTTCGGTAAGAGGCTACTACAGAGGCATTTCTTATTTGTGAGAAAGAAATATGTTGGTTTTCCTACGGTGAACGGCGCAAGTAATGGAAAAGGAAATTGCCTATCTCTGTTGTGGTTGTCTACCTTTGTATGCAGTTTCTGAGGTTATTGATTCGCTTCTCAAATAGATGGTTTGGAGAAATGGCCACAATCACTGTGTGTAATCCTTATAAACAGGACTCTAGCTTCCGGGTTCTTATTGTATCATATCTTTGTTTCGAGAAAACAACAAAAACACTTACGTTAATAACCTTTGTGTCTATTTCACGTTTTTCTCCCGATCTTTGTTGTGTTTTGCTCGTTATTTTGATGCCTGAAGAAGTTGACGCCCTACTCTTGCAGAAATGCGAATAATGGGAGTGCAGTGGATGGGCACGGGGTAGTATCTGTAGCCCTATTTCCCCTCCTTCTTTGCTTTCCCCGTCCTCTTCGCCCCCTCTTTCTCCTTTCCACCTTTTCACTCTCCTTGCTGAATATTTAGTATGTAATACGAAGGATGAGGTTTGCGGCCTAGCGTTGCATTGCGTCTTACTGACTAGTTCTGGCTGTTTTAAAGGAAAGAATGGTGTCGTAATCACACTCTTGAGTAGCCCAAAGTAGGTATAGCTCAGCTGGAATTGTTGTTCGGCATATATTAAGCGCACGCTTGGATCACAAATTCACCACACTCAATGCGATGATGTGTTTGATTAGCAGTGAAACACGAAACCTGTTTTTGTTTAAGGTTCGCAGCCTAGTTGGTGCTGGGAAATCGACCGTGTTTCAAGCATATCGCGTGCCTTCAACTGACGTTTTATGCAGATTTAAGCATAGGAAGATAGCGGAGAATCCAATAAGTGGTGCCACAATAACAGGTTAAGGCATTTCTGTGCTTCATGAGGGATTCTCGTGAATAATCAAACGCAACTCATTGGCTTTTAAAACTTAAGGCAAGTAACTAGAGTCGGCCGTGCTAAATGCTTTGCCTGAAGATTTGTCCCTTAATACCCTAAATGGTTTTCTTAAAATCGTTTTCGGTGTAAATAAGATGGTCTTCAAAGCTCAAAGGCGGGGTAGCAGCTTGGCAAACAGACATGGTACTAAACTGGCATTTTAGTAGAGCGAAGTAACTTTGTGAGGGGTTGGGATGCCGTGCTTTTGCAACTCCGTTCAGCGCGACTGACAAAAGTGGCTTATTCAGACCGCTAATCAATTTCTTCAACCAAATTATCAGAGCTGGTGCTTTCGAAACTTTGTTACGCATTTGCGTTGCTATGCCGCCTTGTCACTACCACAAGCCCATTAGGAACTTGCAAATGCTGTTGGCCCAGGCGTCGGTTGGGGGTGTCGCCGACAGTAGTTGGCCCAGGTCTGACCACAGGTGTCCATAGTACTCAGTATCATCATGTCGATTAGCCTTGTTATGATACCCCGTAATGGCCACATCTGCGTGTGCGATGGACTTGGGGTAGGTTTGTCATTTCCTCATTCTTCACGGTAGGCGGTGAGCGTTCGCGAGATGGTTGCCCAAAGTGGGTGAAATCGTTTGGAGTCCACCTCGAGAGGAGACGCAAACCTTTTCCGCCTTATCATTGACGGAAATACATCTAGGTATCACGCAAATGGTAAGCTTTTTAGATTTCGACTTTGTTGCCACGGATGGATGTGGGTGGAACCTTAAAATTTTGTCAAGAGAAGTGGAAACGAATGAGCATGTGCAGCGTGCAGGCCTCTTCCTCCTCGAGTGTCCGAATAATACAGCACTGTTTTGCTGAGATTGTCCTATGCTGAAGTGCATTTTGTTGACCACTGTTTGGTAAGCAGTCGTCGAAACTGTTGTAGATCTGCAAAGTGGAGCGTGGTGATTTTCGCGCTCACGACGTAATGTGAACTAGTTCATCGTCAGTAAAAATGAAGAGCGTGGGTATATGGATGGAGGCACCTGAAAAATAGCAAGTGAACGCATTTGCAAACATATTAACATTGGAAAAGAACCTAACGATGTTTATGGCTTGTCTCCTTTTGTTTACCTGCTTTGATGATGCGTGCCTTTACACCTCAATGTGTAGTCTTACGATTTTAAGCGGGTGCTCTTGAATGATTATGCCTGAACTATGTTGATCTTACCTAAGCGCAGATGTGCTTTTGTTTGGACCTCTTCTTCCTTTCTCAGTTCCTCCCACTCAGTCCGTTTCGTACACCTTGTAAGATTGCTTGTGCTTCTGCTCCCACTACCGCTACTAGTTGTTGAGGTACGTTCACTCAATGCTGGTGGTTGGTGAAGTTGACAAATAGGCTTTTCGTGCTCATTGACATGAATTCTGGTCACTGATATTACATCAAGCAAATCTGGCTCTAGTTTGTGCTCTTCGTATAAGCCGTCAATAAAAGATGCTTCTTGGGATGATTGCCCCCGAAGGTTTCATGAAAGTTGTGGTCTCTGGGGAGGCAGTGTTATGTCGGTTGTTTTGAAGACAAAACGTGTGTAGTCTCAGGGTGCTTGCCTCACTGCTGTGGTAGTGTAATGGCTCAAGAGTGATTACTGCAGTCCCCTTAGTGGTAGGACCACTTTGGTTTGACATTTTTATAACTTTTTTCGCCATTTAGCTAGTAGTTGGTCAAGGAATCATGAACAAGTATGCAGTTCTTCCTCACCCTCAACGTAGTTATATTTGTGGCTAGGCCTGAAGACTAATTGTGGATCGACGGTCTTCGAAGACAAACAAATGTGCGAATTTTTCTCCATCCCCATTACAGCGTGCTGGGGCGGATTGAGATTTGTTTTCTCTTACTTGTTCTCTTTTACCTTGTACGTTTACTTGGTTACTTGATTGGTAGAGGCTTGAGTAGACCAAGAGGCTAGAGTGGGTCGATCTGTTTTTCCATTGTTTGTGGACCTGACCACACACCAATTGGAGCGTTTATCTTTACCGATTTCCCCACCGGTTCCTCTATCCATCTGTCTAACTTAATATCACCCTATTTCTTCTCCCTGCTTCATCTAAATGGGGCATTCGATTTGGCTTCAGAACCATAAATGGGGCATTCGATTTGGCTTCAGAACATTTCTGGCGGCCTGCATAGTGTAAGCCCGTGTTGTTATTGTCCTCCCCTAAGCCGGAGTTACGATAAGCCATAGTGTAATCAAGCATTCTTTGAAACGCAGCTCTATTACGACGGCTGATATTTGATTGACAGGCCTCGGATAAATGACAAAGCTCTTTGTGGCCCGCTCGTGTTCTAACCTCTCGCAATATGGAGGAGAACTTTGACTTGTGCAAGTATTTTCATGCGGTTTGGTATTAATGTGCCATATCGTCGTCATCTCAGACCGCCCAGACATAGACACATTTTTGTTTGCTTTTCCTTGAGCATTTCTCAGATTACCATGATAAATTTCGACCTAATTGTTGATGCTGTTGTTGCCGTTACTGCTGATGGTTGCCATTTGATCTCTTTACTGTGGTGTGCGTCCTTTTCTTAGTCAATAGGTAGCATGAGGCCCCGCGACGCCATTGATTGCGGATCACCCCATACGAATGTCAATCAGCAGAATAAACATGCCCACAGCTTTAAGCAAACTTTGTGGGTTAAAGCGCATAGGGTTGCAAAACTTTGTGGGTTAAAGCGCATAGGGTTGCAAACCCAGCAAATCTCTAAAATATAGCTCTGGAACCAAATACTACACTTTCTAATGTTCACATTAAACCTTCAATGCCAAATTTTGCGAGCTGTAACCCGCACCGGCTAATCAAGATAATACCTTCCGCCGCAACGACTAGTTAATCCTATAGTATGTGTGGTATGTGTGTGCACTGAACCTGTTGCATTATATTGTAGCTGGACACTGAACCTGTTGCATTATATTGTAGCTGGTCTGCAGTTCCATCAGCCAAACCACTCAAACTACAACAGCAGTCTGACACGGCAGTTAGCTAAACAGCAATGTCATACACAGTTAAGGGTGATATACATGCAATAGTATTAGTGCTGCTGTCGCCCTAAATCCTTTAATTTGCTTGCTAATTCCTCCTCTCTTTTGCTCTTAACCAACCATGGTTTGATAAGAAAGTGAGAGTCCAGTGCACCCATAAGTTTCCCTTCTACACTTTTTACTTTCTCTCCACTAACACCATGGACATCTTCTGGTGACTCTTTAGCGTTTGACCAATCTGAGGATAAATTCCCAATCCGGAACCAAAACGAACTGTAAGAAGGATTTTGACAGAAGATCTCCTGTTCCCGCTTTTGGGTACAAGTCTTCTAATCCTTGATTTACCCTACAACATTATTGCGTAAATGACTAGAATTTTTCATTGAAACAACTCCTAATCTCCTATGTGGGCAGTATCGTTAAGAATCTAACTTTAGTAGTCACAAGGTTCATCAAACAGCTCCATGCTTCTGAAAACTGATCTTAGCAACGTGATGTTTTTACTTGCCAGTCGATTCCTGCACCAGCAACCTTATTTCCTGCAAGGTAGGGTAAGCTTTACTTTCATTTTTTTAATTACGGCTACAGTGAAGCAGCCAAAACGAACCACTACCCACTTCCATTCATTTACTTAGTCACTAATTTTTGCAACTGTTTACCTGTTATAAGTATATTAGGACACTAGCTGCTGATGGTGCTCTTAGGGACTACTTTGAAAACCAAAGCAAAAATGTTGCAATTCTTGTGTCATCATATGAATACCAGCGCATTTGCGAAGGTGCTGTTGTCGGTATAGTGGCAGTTGTGTCGTGACAAAAAATAAAGACCAATTATGGCTGAAAAAGACGCAACCCAATGTTCTGTTGGGTGATTCAACGATCAGAACATATTTCGGCCGCAAAGAAGACGTCAATATGCAGCTTACTTCACCGCCAGATTGAGTGATAATCACAATTTGGTTGTTCAGATCATGGTAGAATTACACTATGTTTGGGATGGTTTCCCTCCACTTCGTTTTGTTGCAACAGGTTCAAAGATGTTTCTTGAGTCGGACTCTGTTGGCGCATGTGGCAGCTAAGTAGAAACTTCTGATTATTCTACAAAAAATGCGAACAGTTGTATATGTGAAGTAGTGTATCAGCTCTACATGCTGCAGCGTTGCTGAAAACGTTTTGGCAATTAAGGTTTACTGATGAATTTTTGCTGATTCCTGCATTCAAAACGCGACAGGTAGATGAGATCAACTGTCTCTGTGAAAATAGAGTGTGAATACATGGAGAAAGGAACTCGCCACTCCATAAGTACGTACAAGCCTGCATTTGCTTGCATTGCAAGGGTCCTTCACTATGCTACCCGTCTGTTGGCCAATTGTCCAATTTAATGAGGTGTGACCTCTTTCTCTGAAGTAAAGCCAGTTACATCTGTTAGATGCTGTCGATCTAAGAGGATTCCCATGATGGAAATTTCTGCGTGGTCCAATTGCTTGTCTAGGCCTCAACTAATCGCTTACGGTGCTGCAACTTGCTGCTTAAATGCCTTTACCCAGCACTGGTTTGCATCAACTGTTGGCAGATCTACATATTGTGCTCACTGTCGACTAACCATGAAGTTGGCTAAATCTACCTGCATTTGCAGTACGCCGTTCCACGCGTTTCGTTTTTACGTAAATGAATAAGTGGTGCGTTCACCCATTGCTTGCACTGTTGGCCTAGCTTAGCTCGATGAGGTTGTGTTAAGCGGGTTTTGATGCATATGCTTGTGTTCTGTAATAATTACGGTTAGGGCAAGTTGTTAGAGTGTTTAATATAAAGCATTACTTAGCTACCGCTTCTGGATTGATATTAACAAATGGTGACATGCAAATGCTTCTGGTAAGCCTGACTCCACCTTACAAAGTTTCTGCAATCAACGCCTAAGTAAGCGGTTTTCAGTCATAGTTTTCCATCTGGATCAACCATCCTGGTTATGTATAGCAATTGTCCAACTGTTTACCAAAAACACAAGCCTGCGCATTGCATGCTGATCTGAATAGAGTATATCACAGAGGTTTGAGCACAAGTGCCCAATGAACACGTTCATCCCCACGCCTCGCCTTTGGTCGTAACGTCGATAGACTGAGGGATGTAAGTGCACTAAATAATGGGGGAATACCGCTCTGGTTTAAGCGTTGACGGTTTTGAACCTTTTTGCATTCTGTCTTATTTGCAGTGCCTAATATTTAATTGATGAGCCCTGCAAGCACTTTGCCATGATGCATGACACAAGAGACATTACCTGGTCGGTGTGGCACGGTAATGTCATGAATCCTACATCTCATCATCCGCTCCACGTGGGTGATGACGAGGTGAGAGAGGAGGTATATTGGAGTGAAAAGGTAGGCTTGCGGCTGCCTGGAAGGTAAGAGAAGGCGGGTGTGGATGTATGTTAAGTTGAGACGGGGTGGCTGAGTAAGTGTGTGCGTGAGGCCATGTGTAGTGCTAGCGAAGTAAGTAGGCAGACGCCAATTGTGGCCATGAGGCGGGCGTAGTATGGGGCAGAGCTTTAGGCTTACCTGCACTGGGTTCAGGTTGACTATCAAGGCTTTGCTCCTAGATGGATGCATTACATTGCATTCCACGGTGCTTAAGCCTGTGGTAGACTCGAATCGGGTTCTTTCTTGTCCGTAGCATTTGTCATGGATTGAAAGTGGTTTGCGATAAATGGGGGTTTCTTCTTGTAGCAATAAAATAGCAAATCTGCGGCATCATAGTGTCATCTCCTATTAGCCTAAATACCTTTGCTTATGTAGTTCCTAGTTATATTGCTTTCTGATTATACTACACCTGCTGCGTCTTTCTAACAGAAAATTTTGTTAATACTATGCATTTGGTCTAGTGCTAGAAAGTGGCCTGTAAATGGAAATGTTTTTGCCACTAGAATATGTGCCTGACTGCACACACATGCTTGAAAACGTGGTATTGTGGCCTTTACCGATCAGTATGCCAACTAGGGTCTGGCTATCTAGTTCGCCGCAATGTAGTAGAACAAAGGTAGTCTTTCAAAGCACATTCAGACGGTTCTTTGCGTTGGTATAGCCCTATTGCATTGGATAAATGAAATTTGGTAAGTAAATAGTTCTAGCCTAGCACAATCTGTGCATTACCAACGCTGTCACTCACCACCGCAAATTCCAGTTTCCGGTGGGCTTAAAGTGGTCCCACCCAACAATGTAAGTTCACAAGCAACTAATATTATGTACATACTCGATATCTCCTTGTTTTTCACATCCTTCCTTAATCAGCTCTATTATTCTTTTCGCATATTTACAGTTGTACCGTTCTTTTAAAGTGCACGAATCACCATGCATTGGTGCAGGCACAGACAACTAGACACCAGTTGGTATCACTGAGCCCTGCTGCACATGTCCTAAACCTTTGTTATGCCCATTTTCAATTGACTGCGACTCAGACACGTCGCGAGATCAGCGTGCGTGACCTACAACAAAGCCAGAACAATGACACTTAACGGAAAGTGTGAGGTGCAGTCCTTTACTGAGTCGCATATGTGGTCAAACACCTTACACATAGATCTACGCGATGTAGATTTGTCCTCTTTTGTGTTGATTTGGGGCATGACGGAACAAATTTGCCCCCATTTTTCACTTTGCGTGAGTTGTCTGTAAAATGGGCAAATTTGGGAAAAGACGCATTCTTTCACACAAAGGCGATTGCCCATTCTAGTTTCGAGCATGGTCTTACCTAAATCCAAGCTGTTTTGGCATTATTATATAAATAGTAATGTGCCGCCATTCTACAATATAAGTCAGAATGTTAATCTTAAAATGCTTTTTTGTAGTTTTTTGTTGGGAAGAGTAGCAATCTTCTCCAGCACAAAAATAAAAGAGTAGCAATCTTCTCCAGCACAAAAATAGCACTCCTCACTCGAGCCTAAAGCAACACCATGGACTGCATATTGCGTAGAGGACTAAGGTTCATGAGAGTAGGTTAGTCAAGTGGTACTGTGAATACGATATTACGGCAAGCATTTATACTACCCACCCAATGTCAACTGGAAACAGTTTCACGATGACAGATTTCCACGGCCTCTTTCTGTCTGTTATCAGTGGTTTGGGTGCACAATTACTGTTCTACAACAGGACGCATGTCTTATGAGCGATTCATTGTAGCAACGCAGAAATTCGCAAAACGCAACAGAAAATATGCAATTAGACAACTCATGCCCGCGTTGATTAACCTGTCACCAGCTAAGCAGGTTGAGCCATTTGACGAACCTATCTAATTTGGCACACTTGAAACATCCTGAGGCAATTGTGCATCAGGGGAGGTCACAGTGTGACCGGTTTCCAGTCATTTTACCAACATGATGAATAAGACCCAGTGGTTATACCCATTAATAGTGCGTCTCGTTCTTGTAATAACATGCAATTGGTTGTGGTTATCACGCGCATGCAATATTAGACTTTCAAACTAATAACTGTTGATCCAAAACAAGTGGCAACTAATGGCAGGATACCGGATTTTTATAAAGGACACATAAAGTTAACCTACATGATCAATCATGGAAGCTAGCACAAGCGTGAATGTGAAGGAATATATTTCTTGGCGAGTGTAGTACGTTCTTTGTTTAATTTCTCTCCTCCACAGCCACATCTTTGTTTAATTTCTCTCCTCCACAGCCACCATGGTACCGAGCGGACTAGCTAGACCGGGGTACAATTATTGTTTCTGGTCAACTAGAAACAGCGCAGACCGAAAGGTAACGGAGTGCTTTGATTCCGTCTGCCTCGGAGCACTCGGGCTTCTCTTCCAGTACGAGGCTCTGAATGCAGCATTAGACTTTTTCAATTCTGAATGCAGTTATTCTAAGACTTTTTCAATTCTGAATGCAGTTATTCTGCCTCAGTGTTATGTACGCATCAATTTGATTGCTATATATGCATCTGTGGGCAGTCGCCAAAATGCACCCTTCGAGCGCCCTCAGTGAACTGTTTTGATGCTTAAATAAGCTTACCACACTGGATCCATTCCAACTTCCTTTTTGAATGTATGCATTCGCATCCAACTTCCTTTTTGAATGTATGCATTCGCATGGACCTGGTTTGAAACATCCACCTTATTGCAAAACTGAGCACAGACCATACACAGAAGACGATTTATATTTCTTGTCAACGCATTTGATACATTGCTGTGGTTACGGGTTGTAGGCGTCATTGACTGTAGTTCTTAACAGTTGTAGGCGTCATTGACTGTAGTTCTTAACTTCAAACCTATGAATTACCCCCCTGGCTAAGTAATGAAAGACGTGGCCCTCAGATAACTGGGATCTGCAGGCGATAGCACATATTACGCTATGATGTGGCTGCTGAGGACGCGTAAATAGGGTCGCCTCAAAAGCGATAAGGAGATAGAAATGACGAACCAATAAGCGATAAGGAGATAGAAATGACGAACCAATCACTGTCGAATATACCGAGGAATAGCGAAAAGTAAGAGTTGACACTGCTATCTTGCAGCAGTATCAAATAGGTCAATAATATCTTGTGGCCTGCCATTCATTGGCTTTGGAACGAATTCCTCAAGCAGCTCGACCTATAGCTGCTTTGTTTTAAGATGGGAGAGCTACAAATCTACCCGTTGGCGCAAAAAATGGATGATACCGACGTCATTAGTGAATGCAGAACACAGCAGTCTGGATTCGACTCCTTGCTGTCAGAACCACCGCAATATCTTGCCGATTCCAAGGGCTAACTTTTCATTTCTCTGTCTGACCCTTAAAGTTCTCCCCATAATGTCTCCATTGCGCCACGTTTGCAGCTAAGCTGGGAGTCAAGGTCAATATTTCGCATCCCATCAATACATACTGGTGCAGATTGCGCAAAACTGATGGCCATATCCTCAGATTTTCTACATTATCAAAGTATTGAATTCAAAACCCTAGTTATGAAATATCATTTTTCGAGCGCACAGAGTACTGTTACTGTGCAAAGAAGGATCCTATACCATTTTTTCTAAAGAGAATGTACGCTACGCAAGTGCAAATGGCTTAGAAATTTAATGCTACAAGGGTTGCAATGCTGTTTGATCACTATATTCACAAGTAATTAATCAAGGTCGAGACACAGAGGCCAGACAGATGTGTTGATTGAAATTTTAAGTTCTGGGAAAAAGGTGTGCTTCATGTTTTGCACAAAGACCTTTAGTAGGTTTAAAGGCTTCGAGAAGGTGCTGAAACAGGCGAGCATGGCTTCGGCTACCCCAAGTGCGTGTACTAAGAAAGATGTAGAAGGCGAAGGATTTTGCTTCAAGCACTTATTATCAACCGAAAAGGCTAGATCATTTGCCTAGCAGAAGTAGAACTTTGTGGTTACTCTATCAAACATTCCTTGAATGCACATTATGAGATCCGTAAACATCCCCACTAACGCAAGAACAAATCAAGACTTAAGGGAGTAATGTCAATCAAGTTGGTGGATTGACACTTATTGCGATTATGGCGCAAACCGGACGGGAACCCTCGTTCGTAGCAGAACCTTTACGACCTTGGCTTATGCTTGTTCAAATTGCGTATGCCAAGGTTGCAGGAGGCGTCAGTCAGTTCGCCACTAGAGAAGGGGGTAACAAAGTACCCTTTCGGAAGGCACTGCAGCACGACAGATTCTACTGATATAGTTATTGTAACAATTTGGATAATGCAACTGTCAAAGTGCATTTGTGAATAGACCTCAGGAAAAGGATAACATACCACTTCGTCAAACACAACACAGGCATCCCAACCTCTAGGCTGAAATCCATTCTTACCACCGCAAGGTGGGGGACAATACAGAGGTCAAACTTTATATTTGCCACTCATCTGTAATTTCCAAGGTTATTAAATGCATCACCGCATGCATGCAAATCCCTAGCACCCTTAGGGTCCAGATCATCGTTGACTCCAAGTAAGGCCTGTGTTTGGCAGTTTTTATTCCTTAGCCAAAAGGGCCTGTCCAGCTAAGGTACTGCCGCAATAAGAAACACCCAACGCCCCCGCCGTGCCGACAGATAACATACTTAATGCAGCCAACGACCTTGAAACTGCTAAGCTAAAAGATAAATGACTATTAAATGTCCTTTTAAACTTAAAAATATATAGAGTACAGAAAAATGCAGTCAAATTAAAACATAGGACAACAACTAAAGGTGGCCTATGCAAGCATATGAAAGAAATTGCAATTCATCGTCGAAAATGGATTCAAGGAAAATTAAATTATGTCTGGGAAAATTGCAGACAATTGAAAGGAATCGAGCAACACGCAAACTTAACAACATTTTATGGTAAAGTTATGTTAGAACATCATTAGTTGTGTTTGAGAATTGAACCGCTATCATCCTGCAGGCTGTTTGCTTAGCTGGCAGGGTGTCGATACAGCCCATATGAAAAATGGAATGGTTGCTTCTGTCGGCTTCAGTGAAGTCAACACTCGTCACGCACGAGTTTCTGACATTCTTCGCGTATCTGGTACCAAAGATGCATTTGATCTGACAAAAATTTACGCAATGAATAAAGGTGTGGCGCGTTCGATTACTTTTGCCTCATCTGACTAGGCTGCATGTCTCATAATAGTGACTAAATGCTGAAAAAAACGGTACTTTACTAAGTTAAGAATCCAATCTGTGTCATTTGGGCTGTCAATCATTAGTTCCAGCCCGGCGCCATGCTCTCAAATGTCGCTACCAGAAATGGGAGTGCCATCGGTGTTGATTAGGCAATGCTCGTTTGGCGCCTCTCACCCTAAAGGAGTATAAAAAGCAATGCAAACATCACAGTGTCTGCATGAAGTAGTATTGGGCAGGAATAATATTGACGGAAATGACAACTTGCCAAGGAAAAGTGACCTCAAGACAGCCTTCTGCTTTAGCCTCTTAATACGCCTATTGTTGGGCAGCCTTCACAATCCACACAGCGGAAATCGAGTACATCGTGGGATGGAGTGAGGCAATGCGAATTTGCGCGCACTGCTATCCTTTCGGATGATATGACGTAAAGGCCTGTGCTGCAACGAGAGCAGCCCCACCCTACTACTTCCCTTCACATGCATGTACACATGTGCATTGCATACGACCAGCTACTGAGTGCGACACGCACACCCTCCCTGACACCATCTTTTTCTTTCTTGGTTGCCATTAATGGGCCAATCCTCTAGATAATGCAATACAAAGCCGACCCGTAGACCGGATTGAGCAGGCTCACAGCACCCGTCCTGACTGGAAAAATACAGCCAATTTTGTTGGTCCCAAATTGGGGACCATTGCAGAAAATCACACTGCAAAGAACAGATACTACACTTGATCTTAGCTCAGAGAGCCGAGAAGCGACAGCCTCACGCGCTCACAACCTACGGCCCCAAGTAGCTTCCGCTTTCTCTCAGCGCACTGCATGATCGCCACCTGGCAGCACCCAGTGCAGCCCACAATTCGCCTCTGCCTCTGCTGGCTGTTAATCTCCATTCTTTCTTCTTTCCTCTCATTTAGCCTTATCAAATTTATTCTCGCTTAATCACATGTATTTATACCCATCCCACTTACATCCCATTTCTGTAAACAGTTACCAACGCATCTTAATTCATCCTCTTACCTGCCCCACTTAACGTAGTGCCAACACCCACTCTCCTTCCAAATCCTTCACAGTCTTCCATTTTCATACATGGCGCTATAGAGACCCCATTCTTTCGCCTCAACTTAGATCATTTTGAAGTTATTACGAACACTTGTGAGAATACACGCCTTCATGGCTAATCATCATCCTGAGGGGTAGAAGTTATTCATTAAAAACCATATTATGAACGTACTTGTACACTATGAAAACGTCAAAATCAGTTCTCGCATATGTCTTAACAGCCATTACCTCGTGTTCGTATTTCGATTACTGACTAACGAGTTAGCGACAAGGTGAATGGTACTGATTTCAAAATTGGCACGACATAAAATGCTTTTGGCACTCTCGCTCTAGATATCGGCTTTCAGACCAGCGTCGGTGGTTCCGCAAGCTATTCCAAGCCTCAAAGATTTGCCTAACACTTTAACAGACTCAACTAATAATTTAGCCAATGTCGCCTCAAATACATCACTTAGCCGCGAATTCTTAAGAATGCTAAACGTCTGAGTAAGTGAGACTAGAGGACAATTTTAACTTGATCGTGGACGCGCGTGGTTCCTATCCAGACCCAGAGGTCCCTCCGTCACAAACAGTCCTCTGTCATGCATTCCGCCTGTGTCCACAATACAGACTTCGAGACTCATATACGATTGTGGCAAAAGTGGTCACATAATGAACAGACTCCTAGCCTTGCAAAAGCACTTTATCAAGAAAGGCTTCGAGCAGTTGTAGGCAAGTAGACACATAAAGGAAGGAACAGCTATCAGCACCTAAGCATCAGCTACAGTCACCTAGCTAGCATTGGCCCTCCGATATCCATTTAGATAGAAATTGGCAAAAGGTCACAGTCTGCAAGCAACCCTCTTTGCCTCCTCCTCCTTCTCCTCCGCTTGAAAGAGGGAACACAGCTGATGGAGTCAGACAAAGATGAGGTGAAGAGGGAGGAATGATATACACGTTGTAAGGGGAAATATAAGACATTTTGCACCTAGAAATACCCTAATGAGTACTTCTAGCATTGTTGCTATTCCATGCAGCAACGAGAAAGCTCACTAGCCAGACAATTAAAAGACCTATTGAGTGGAAAGAGAATGAGAGAGAAATAAAAATAGACCAATGAGTAAGCTAAATAGACTGGTAAAATGAAACACTGAATGAGCGAAAGAGCGAAAAGGAAGGTGATGTTGCATCCCCTGCCACTACTACAAGTGGTAGATAGTCGATGTTTGAGAAATGGAAGTGCAGATAGTTGCGTGGAGAATAGGGGATGTGGAGGTTATGAACGTAGGTGTGTGGAGAGGAGGATAGATATGGAGGTAGGTAAGTGGATACGTGGATGTATCAGATGCAGGAAACAGAGTTTAACGTAAAACTTTTGTCGAATTCTCATTTACTGCGTTCGTCCCATCTCAGTCCATCACACGCTTGTCCACTCTTCCACATCCACTAGTAAGTTTGCATTCTATTCTCTCGCTCGATTTGCCAATACATTTCTCATTCAAAGGTACTCTCTACTCCTCCACTCCCACATTACAGAGTTTTAAACTACTAAGGAGGCATCTTTGTTCACCAGCCTGGTACCATTCATGACGGTCGTGGGTGCAAAACACTTCCTCTCTGACCCCCACCTCAGTTGCACGGAATTCAGCGACTGACGCTTTTAACTCGTGTTTTCTTATTGTGCTACTGGTAATTTGTGATGGCCGACGCCCAAGGCTGATCATCAGCAAGGCCGAGGAAGATGCTCGAATTGGGAGAGTGGTTGTGGAATATCGAAGTGGTCTAGCTCGACATCCACCTCTGCACCACTGCCTTTTAGCCATGCTGGTAGTTCTATACCCTACTTTGCGAAAATCACACATCTTATCTGAGCGTTGCCTCTTTCTTCGCCTCATACGCAGTCCACACACTTCCACTTCCCTGCTCAGGTGCAGCAACAATGTTTGCTTTTATTTAATACCACATTCCTGCTGTTTTTGTACATCGCTTCGTCTCCTTGATCCATTTAGCTTTAAATCCTTGGAAATTGCACATTACAGGGTGGCATTTTGTTCGTGTTATATCTACACTTAATCGTGATGAGATTACAGCTTTATAAGAAGAGTGGAAGGAGGATTCGGTCCTTGTATTGTAAGGTCATGCGAATCAATCTCTCCTCTTTTCCTTCTCCTCTTTTTCTCCTCTTCAAGCGCGTTAAACCACCTGCCACTGGAAAGATAAGCACTTCACCGTTCCCCTTGCCTCCCCATAAAACCCCTTTTATGTCATTATGATGTTCTCAAGTTAGGCACCACCTTTATATTGTGGAACCAATTGCTTCCACTGTAAAGCATTCCAAGTAAACATCAGCTCATTTGTAAATACTTTGGATGAAGTAGCTTGCATTAAATCGCAGAATTAGGGAAAGGTGTTTAAATCTCTTTCTGGCTAGATTTATATTCAGTTTTCACTTTCATCTTCTTTGTAAGCGCAACAGCTTCACACTTTTCAGAGTCCAATGTCACCACCCGGAGAGAGGTTATAATGCTGTCACTGAAGCAGTTAAAGGTAACCCGAAACGGCAGCTCATAACTTTCATTTCATGGTAATCCTTTGCAAATTGGTAGAACAGTACTTTTCCCTGCTAGAAATTGTGAATGGGTATTGGTTGTGGCATACTAAAAGCAAGTCGTCAAAAGCACCTAATAAATCAAGTAGTCTTTGCAAACAATTTTCCACCCCTTATTAAAAGCAACTTAAAACAATGGCTCATTATTTCAAAGATATAACAGAGCATCAGTTGAGGTGCGATGAAATTTAGCCGCATGTCTGCAGGAACACAGGGGAGGAAAAAAACATATTAACCAACTTTTGGTGAGTAAAGATATGGCGAGTTAAATCAAGTGTGTGTTTAAACGTATATTGTTATAACTTGGCATAAAAGGAATTAGGGTGTACTCGGAATCGAGCAGCAGATGCCAGAGTCGCTTTCGGAGGAAGCCAACATCACTGGGTAGATGGTTGCTGGATAAGCAGGAGATTGTTCTGAAAGAGAAAATGCGGCCGAAAATGAACAATTTGGTGTAGAACGAAGTCGGCTGCCGGTCTTAACAATGCAAAATAAGCTAATTCTTGATTTTTGCATTAAAAGTAGTGGAACAATGTTTGCTTCGCAGTTTTGTCCTAAGACACTAGATTCTCATTTTGATACCAGGTGTAGTTATTTGGATGCGAAATGGCGAGAACGACTAATCGTATTCTCGTGGCTGTGCTGCTGAAGGTCAGTGCCAGCGTAAAGCAGATTGTAAAAGGTACCGCATTATTATGTCGTTGAGGTTTGGTGCCGCTAGAACCATTGGTGATCGGTAAATATCTCCTTAGCTTTGCTTTAGCCATTACCATCCAGACCCACTCATTTTTTGCCAATGCTCGTCTGCTTGTGTGCGCAGACGTAGCACATCTATCTAATGGGATCGACGTCATCCATAGGGGCTCCTGCAGTGAATGAACCAAGCCATTGGGAACTACTTTGTATTACATTACAAAAACAGCATTCTCTCTTCTAGTCTTTTGGTTTCATGCGCCCTGTTCACCTTTAGATTATATGGAGCAAAATATTTTAGATTCCGGTTTAGAGAGAAGTGATCTAGATCGAAGTTTAGGAGTTGAAATATGCTCTGTCTTGTATCCGCTGATAAAATTACATTGTTTGCGCCCAAAAAGCTGGTGGTCATGAGACCACCGTCTTTCGCATATCCTCATATTATTATAAGAATAATGATTGATGCTACTACATGGAACCGAGTTAGGCATTATGGTCTCCATGTGTGCCCTCATGGATAGGCGAGGAGGCAATTTAAATTCCTTAGGATATGTACTGCAAAATTTGCACCTGAGCAGGTATGCGAACATAGCCAAGCTGTTAAAACTTTATCTTAGATGGCGTTTTATGGAGCAGTTTCAATGTCCACGTTGGACATTGGTACCACACATAGCTGAAGTAGACAAAACACACAGGTATTTCCAAAAAAAGACCACGCTACCTATCGTTAAGTCTAATTTGGACTTCCACCGCCCCAACAGCCCCACCTAGCCCAAGTTAGAGGCAAATTAGGTGGTGGTATTTCACTACGATTATATCCACCCCTATTAAGCATCTCCTCTAACACCTAGAGTCACATGTGCTCTAAAATATTGATGATCCAGTTGCAGAAGACTCTGCCTACGGCGCTGGTGGTGTTGTAGAAGTGGTGTTAATTACAGCATGCATTTCTTCACTATGCTGACCTCATGACAGAGGATGCATTCTTGGGATGGCCGCTATGAAAATTCCAGACTTTGCTTTCACGACTTGCGAATTCACGTGTGCATAAATTCTGAAAACATACATGTCGATGCTGGATGTAGCACAAGAAAATTCACGTGGCTAGCACTTCTTAAAAAGAAGAATTGAACCGTTGCACTCAAAGTCGCGAATTCTTAGGGGGAGAAATTGGCTAAATAATTGGTCCATGCAAATCTACGATGCCCTTCAACTTGGCCAGACACTGTAAATTGAGCTTATAAATCACGCAATTCATGCCAGTGAGTGAGAGGTTTGCGGTCAATATGAAGCCGAAATGCAAGGGAGAGTAGGGCCTTTTTTCATGTAATGCAAATACCAGCCTCGTTTTGCCATTGCCAGCCTTTTTACGCCTTTAAGTCTTATACTTATTTGTGAAGTTCTTGGAACAAAATAAGCAACAACAGGGCGATTTCATCTTGTAGTAATTTTTAAAATTGCTCTGTTTTAGGGTTTGATCTCCCATTTGACACACACTGCACACACATGGATGTGTAGATATCTAGCCTAAAGCAAACCCATCCAATCATTTTGGCTCATGCTAACGCGCACCAAACTGCGAGCACATCATGCGTGCACAATTCACACAAACACAACCTTAAACCAAAAACTTCAATCAGGCGATATTTGCAAGGTTGAAGATGGATAAAAGAATCCAGTGTGTGTGCCTTACCGGGATCGATCTGGATCTCACTGCAGGCACATTAATGCACGCACCTGTCTGAATATTGTCTGCAGCCCTCTCCATTATTATTTTTCTTACTTTTCTCACCATCCTAACTAAGTTGCGGAAGGTGAAAACTGGACCTACTTTCGTCATCATATCGCCAACTTCATAGAAAAAGAGAAGAATCTATATGAAGGCTAGTCTCATTTGCTTTTATTTTACTACTACTCTCCACAAGGAGGGATGAAGAGGATCATTACTACAAAGGAAGTTACTAGGCAACGGGATTCGGTAATCCTTGTATGGAGTCGTACCTGGTTTTCTGCATTTATCTTTGACACTTTTGTACTTTATGTTCTTTCAACAAACATTTACGTTTTGTTGATAAAGAACAGCCTAAGACATAAAATCATCTAAAATTTTTATAATGAGTTGACTAAATTATGCTAATATATTTTAGAATGTGATAACGTTTCATTCGACCCCACTATGTGATGGTGTTTTGCTAAGAAAGTTAAAACAGATTAGGCTAGGGGCTAAATAAGTCGTGAAGACGTGCTCTTAGCAGGCAAAATAGCAATCCACCTGTGGAGAAAGCAAGGCTTTTTATGGCGTTGCTTGTAAAGTGTTCAGGAGATAATGACTTCGAAGAAAATTCAATAGGACCAGGCCAAACTTCAACTTTGCAACGAGGTGCTTCTAGAGCACTAAATGTGCATAAGACAAGATGCTGAGCAGGCTGACCAATCTCTTGAGTTGCCTGAGTAGGCCCGTGCCATGCATGCCATTCTTCCTTTCAGCAGAAGAAAATAGGCACGGTGTGGTAAAACATACAACTCCAAGCCATCCTTCATGCATGCACGCGTGAGCGGCTACACCGCTGCACGAATTTTTCGCAAATGTGCTTTACGAAGAAAAATCAAACTCCTGTAGAATGGACACATCAAAATGCACAAGATTATTACATGCACACCTAAATTTACAGTATTCAGGTGGAGGAGTTTGAAACAGTTATAATAAATCGTGATGCATCGTGCATTGTCGGATCAGGAAGCAAAGGTCCTAGGCAGAAGAAGAATGTCACGCATTGGTCTGCACTATCAATAGTTCATCAAATATGAAGACCAGAGACAACAGTCGACTGCCACACTGTTCGTGCATTGCTACCTCGATAATGCTTCATTCACCACGAATGCGATGTCAGTAACTTTACTAAAATTCTTTTCACACTAAGGACCTCTGCTGTAAAAGCACTTAGCAAACAGCGTGGAGGCATGCGGAAATTCCGCAGTACTAAAAACAGCTGGAACAGCAACGGCAGAAGGTGAAAAACAATAGTAGAGTCTTTTGAAATTCACCGAAGACAGAGCTTTACATACGCGCTAATTGTGGTCCATATCAGTCAGATGAAAGACTTAAGCGCAGTACATTTGTAGCATGTGTTTCTCATTCTATCATCCTCTAGAATGTTATTAAGAATCTTATAATGCTTAACTTCTAAATATGGAAAGTGAAAATTGAGGCTGACCTAAGGGGATGAGGAGCAGGTCTTCTGATGAAGACATTAGTTTCCGTATTGTGCATTGCGTTGGCCGTATATTTGACTTTTTCCTAAATAAGGCAGCACCTTAGATGTCCCTTGAAATTTCATGCAACTAGCGCCGATTAGATTGGGCTCTTAGATGCCAAGTCACGTCATTTTCATTGTAGGAGTTGTAAGCATGGCCTAAATATGCATACCAATCAAGTTTGGTCAAACGTAGGGGCCTAGCGTATGTGGTATGTGTAGAATAGTACCTGTCCGTGCCAATAAGCTTAGATGACAATGGCCAGCATTGTTAAGCGGCATGAAATTTTCTGAATCGCTTTTGTAACATTGCAATCTGGGATGAAATTGTATTCCTTAATGAAGTGTCCCAGCGTTTTCTACTATTTTTGCTAGACTATAAAACGGAGGACAGGTGCTGTTAGCTAATTTAGCTAGTGGAGCTTAGTTAGGGATCATTATATGGCTCAGTTCTTATTCGTTTTTCCTTCTTCAAAATTTAGGTAATTTTGCTATTAAAAGCATCTCAGGACAACTAGGATTAGCTGGTGAATAATCAGGTTTGACAATGGTAGGAACAAGATATTTGCAGGGGAGCTCCTGCACTTGGTTAAAAAAGTATGTTCCAGGGAGATAGGGAGTAGTAAGCTGGAAGTAACTGTACCAGTGGTATTGAGACCTATGTACTAAAGGAACAGCAACTGGATGTTTGTGAGAGGTTTACGCACAATCTCTAAGTACTTTTATATCTTGATATCCATCAAGACTCTGTTATTACTGAGTTCTATTAAGGTGGCCCTTTAGATGTCAAAATTGTAGTAAAGCATTTGCAATCTCCACTGATTTAACCGATGCATTTTGTCAGCGCACTGGAGGAAACACTTCCTAATGATTTTTCATGATCAAGTTCAGTTGCTTATTTTGAGCATTTCGAGATACCTTATTATAACAGCGTATTTTATTTTAAGGACGCGATCGTTCACTTTTCAGTTTCGTAAGGCACTACGTTTGCATCAAAGCAATCGATGCATTCACATAGCTGCGAATTTCACGAAAGTGAGTCAAAGGGCTCAGAAAGGCTACTGAGATAACAGATTCAAGCCGGAATTTTAGAAAAGGTTTGCTTTTGCACTACAAGCCCTTAGCAGGCTTGATTAAGGATTGTTGTTAAGGATTTTGATTTGTGTTTGATAGTAAATAAGATTAATTCATCATCGTTAGATTGTATTCGTTCTTTTTCGCATTAGTGTGCAGACACTTCGACTCCTTTCTCAAAGCATCCAACGAAGCATGAACCACCTTTTCACTTACCTGATTTTATTCCATATTTTTGTCGGTTCCCACATTACAATCACCATTTTTTAGAGCTGCGCACGTGCAGTTCTACGCTCTAATCCAAAATTTGCTTCTCTTTAATGCAATTTCAAAGCACTGTTTTACAATTCACTGCGAAATTAGCACCTACAGTGTGTAATTTGATAACTTAGGTCCACAATACATTGAGGATTTCGACGATGCTAAATGCAATTTTGAAGCATTGATCTGCATTACGCTGGAAATTTCGCCCTCACTGAATGCAATTCGGAAGCGCGGATCCACACTTCGAATCTTGCTTTTACTGCATGGAAATCGGAAGAGAGGATCTACAATCCACTGCAAGTTCCACTTCAGCTAAATGAAACGTCGAAGATTTTTTTGCACTACACTGTGGATTTCGTTCTCACTGAGTGCGATTTCGAAGCACTTATCTGCACCACACTGCCAATTTCTTTGTCACTGAAAGCGATTTAAATGAATTGATCTACCCTACACCGCGAACTTCGCTACTACCGATCGCAATTCGATACCATCGATCTAAACGGCACTGCCAATTTCACTCTTATTGCATGCAAATCCAAAGCATAGATCTAAGTTGAAATGCGGATCTTACTCATTCGAAATGCAATTTAGATGCATTGATTTACATTTCATGTTAATGCAATTTTGAAGCACTGATTTACACAACAATGTGGGTTTGGCTTTTACTGCATGCAATTAGGAAATATTTATTGACAGTGAACTACTAATCTTATTCGCTCTAGATGCAACTTTAAAGCTTTAGTTTCCACTACACTGCAGCATTCGTTCTCACTGAATGCAAGTTCGGAGCGTTTATATGCACTACACTGCAAGATTTGCTCTCACTGAATGCAATTTCTTAGCATGGGTGTAATACTTTGTTTGTTCGAACTACCGGTTTAGGTCACTTGGGTGGCCATATTGTTCTAGCCGGTTGGTCGGCCTCCGGGCCGTGCCAACAGCCCCCAAGCCCTCTTTTTCCAGAATATATATATTCTGCCCTAGTACTGCGCTTTCTTTTACCTTAAGGGGAGCCTCGGGACGCTACAATGGGTCTTAACAACGCTGCAAATTTGCCCTTGACTATGCAATTCAGAAGCTATGTTCTAAAATCATTGAAAATTTCGCTCCCACTGAATGCAATTTCTAAGTGTTGATATACAAATCATTAGGAATTCTACTCCTGTTNTCGCTCTCACTGAATGCAATTTCTAAGTGTTGATATACAAATCATTAGGAAATCTACTCCTGCTGTGCGCAATCTCAAGGGTTGGTCTACACTTTACTGCCATTTTTGCTAACACTACATGAAATTTCGAAGCAGTGATCTACATTGCACTACCAATTTCGCTTCCACTAAATGTAGTTATAATACATTAATCTGAATATTGCTGTGAAAATCTCTAGCACTGAATGCAATTGGGATCTTTGTGCTCCACGCAGGTAATCAGGGCATCAATCTCACAGTTTGAGGGGAGAAAACTTGACCTCGCCTTAGACACAGCGTTCATTCCCAACTGCAAAGTAAGCCCATTAGTTAAGCCTAAAAATCCCGTTGGAAATATATGGATATACTTATAAAATTTTACAAAATATGAAGCTACAATGCACCTACCATAAACATGTATTGAAAATTACAACAAGACAAAGTAACACTTTAAAGTGATAGATTCACCACTACTAATCTTATTCGCTCTAGATGCAACTTTAAAGCTTTAGTTTCCACTACACTGCAGCATTCGTTCTCACTGAATGCAAGTTCGGAGCGTTTATATGCACTACACTGCAAGATTTGCTCTCACTGAATGCAATTTCTTAGCATGGGTCTTAACAACGCTGCAAATTTGCCCTTTACTATGCAATTCGGAAGCCATGTTCTAAAACCATTGAAATTTTCGCTCTCACTGAATGCAATTTCTAAGTGTTGATATACAAATCATTAGGAAATCTACTCCTGCTGTGCGCAATCTCAAGGGTTGGTCTACACTTTACTGCCATTTTTGCTAACACTACATGAAATTTCGAAGCAGTGATCTACATTGCACTACCAATTTCGCTTCCACTAAATGTAGTTATAATACATTAATCTGAATATTGCTGTGAAAATCTCTAGCACTGAATGCAATTGGGATCTTTGTGCTCCACGCAGGTAATCAGGGCATCAATCTCACAGTTTGAGGGGAGAAAACTTGACCTCGCCTTAGACACAGCGTTCATTCCCAACTGCAAAGTAAGCCCATTAGTTAAGCCTAAAAATCCCGTTGGAAATATATGGATATACTTATAAAATTTTACAAAATATGAAGCTACAATGCACCTACCATAAACATGTATTGAAAATTACAACAAGACAAAGTAACACTTTAAAGTGATAGATTCACCATTGCGCACATCAGTTATCCAATGCTTAGTTTAATTTACCAAATCAGATCATCCGCGTTTCTCGATGCCCAAAAGGCAAACAGCTCAATTGACAGCATTCAAACAGATACCGAGGACTGGCAATTTCAATAGGGTGTCACCTTTTATTCAGAGCGCATTATTACAGTCTCTTTTGTATACACGAATGTGCACGGAAATGGCTTGAATTGGAAAAGCACAAAGTTGAGTGATGATTTTCCTTGCAAAACAGCCAACAAGAAATGAGGTTCAAAGCTCACACCAGTCGGCATGGCACGTGCAACCAATCGATATACACGTGTGGAATCCAAGCATTTTATTCACCTGTACATCCCCGAGCTATGCTGAGCTTCATGTTGGCACGCCTTGCGTCTACTCATCTTGCCCTACGTTTTCGTTTCCGCCTTTCAATTCTTCGTCACTGACCCACGCCTTGCCAATGTGTTTGCAGATCGCCTCTACAGCTGTCTTCTCCTTGGGGCATCAGTGGAAGTTTTCAGTGTTTTACATTTTCGTAGCAAACCCTTTGATCAGTTTGCATGGTCCAATGTGAGGTAGGAGTGGGACAAACTTCCAGTGTCATGCATTTCATGCGTTTGCGAATAAATGGGTCAAGCGCAATATTAGGTGGCAAAACAACCTAAAGCTCATAGGTGGCGCCTACATTCCATTCAGCCGCTTTAAGTTCTATCATCTGGATTTTGATCACAGAAATACTGGCATTCCTCTGCTTTCTGCGCCTGCTGCTCTACACTCTCATTTAACTCATTCTGTTGGCTACCAACCAAACGCCAATGGCAACTAAGTGCAACTGGGCTGACTTTAATATTCATAATTCATAATTCGCGCAAAAGTCTGCAAGAGCATTCGAGCGATTCAAGGTTGGCTGCAAAAAGCCTCAGCCTTCGTAAATAAAGCAAACATAAAATCTAATTTTTCAAGTTTCTAGCAATCGTGCTGTCGCTCACTTTTACTGCCATAGTTAAAGTTTGTATTTTGACAAAAATAACGCTCGGGTCCCAATTCCAAATTTAACGTCAGATAGACGCACTGTCTAGCAAAAGAGAACGCAAAGCACAGAAGGGCAGCATATGCATTAACTGTAAATCATGCCTGCAATAACGACTAACAAATGTTTGTAATGTTCTCATGTGGTGCGTTGTACTCTTCGGTGGATTCATTTCAGAAAACCTTCATCACGTCTACCCAGAAGCCCATTACTACTGCCACGGAACTAGGAAGAGTCTTACAAGAGAAGAGGCCTAATCATTTGTATTCGTTGAAGTGGGCACCGTAGGCTAAAGTTGTAAAGAGCTCACAAGGCGAGGGTAAGCGCGTACAGTGGTCGTTGTAGAAACCTCAATGCAGAAATCCGCATACCTGGTTATCTATGGTGGTGCCACAATATGCACAGCTTTGGGTATGGTCGCAACAATGCTTATAGACGGCAACCACGACTGAGGCTGTATTTACACCGGTGCTGGTGAATTACCTCCAAACGCCGTTGGGATGGAGGAGCTAGTCGGTGGCGCATAAGCTCTCCTCTACCTTTCGCTTGATTTGAACGTTTAACAAATATTACTAATGCTGATGGTCTTTTGCAATGGCATTACGAATGATTAGGTTTCTATTCCTGCATGACGTTTCCCTTAGAACGGCCCGCTAAGTGTTAAGATGGACTAAAGTTTATCGCGGGAGATCGTGCTCAGGTTCTATCCAGTGTGATTGATGCCGATTGATCACATTCACTAGAGGCAATGTCTAATGAGTGCCTTGAAACTTCTCTGTGGAATATAATCTTCATGATTTCAAAATGGGTCCTAAGAATGCATACATTTTCGGTTATTAATTTGTTGCTGTCGTGGCAAAGCTTACTAAACGCAGTCCCTATAAATTCCTCAATGGGCTTAAAATGCGAAAGACATGGACCAAAAAATGAGACTTCTGTCAAAAGCGAACCGCGTGAAACAGTTTTGCCGAAAGGCCTGCTTTTTACTATCTAACCCACTAAGCGAATGGTGATCCCCGCGCGTCGGTCATATTTCCGTCTGAGGACGGATCTGACTCAGCTTCGCGTTTTGCCGAATTGTAGATACTTTGCCCAGCTCCCCGCCAAAATGAAAGCCTACACCTGTCCAGAAGGCTTTTCGACACACATGAACGCTACCTTGTACCGAGCACACACGGCACGTGCGCACGATAGTAAGCCCCGTTCGTATCTACTGCGTTTGCGTAAATTCAGCAAATCCTCCTGAATCTATTAGTGATTTGATAGAGTTTCGCGAATTAACTCCAGTTTTTCATTGGTTATCAAAAAATGTTTAAATCAAGCAGATTAGTGCCATTGTTGCAGCCGTTTTCAACTTTTCTACATTTATTTTAATTATTCCCAACATATTGCAGAGAACCTACTCGGAAAGTGTCCGATTTGCGAGGTGACGCGAGATACCATTGGAATGGTCTTAGTGCATGAAAGGCGTAAGAGGATTTTAAGGAGCTCTTAGTGATATTTTGTTGCATTCGCATGCCCCTGACAGCAAGGCAGCAATTTTAATTCAATTCTTTTACCTAGATTCGAAACACACTGTGTGTCCCATGTGTTGCAGCAATTTGGCGAATTCAAATCACTTATAAAACATTTTTATGAAACACATGTTAGTGAATGTGCAGGTGCTCTGATTCAGTCAGCTCGATGTCGCTACGTTGCACCACCTTAACTTGGCTCGCATTCGCACCACCCATGAAAACACACTTCTTTGCTATATGTTGCAGTTCAAGTCACGGAGTCGTCTGAGGTACGCTTTTACTGTATGGAGTGCTATGAGAGCCAACCGACGTGGGAGTCATTTAAAGCTCATTACTGTCAATTCCATCCCAGTGCGCAATTCTTCTTTTCACGACTCTATGCATTTATGGTTGCCCACTTTAATCCCCTTGTCCTTGTTTCTCAGATGTTTGGCTCAGTGTGTTCGCCCTAGTGGAACCGGATGACTTCAATGCATAAAAATGTAGGTCGTCAGTGAGCTTCTACAAAGCTGTGGTTCGTCATAAAAGAAATGATTGTATAAGCCATGAGGATTCGTTGTGTACCGCTCTTAATTACTCTGTTTTAGACATTTTGGAAAACCAGCATCTAAATGGTTGTGCGTAAGATCAAGGCAATGGCAAACCAACTTCCGTTTGTCAGTATCACACTTTAGTCAGCAATTATGTTTGTCCAAGGCGTTACCTTTGTCTGGTAGACTAAAACAATCCATGTTTGTCCGTGCTTTAGTTGTGGCCAAGGAGCCATCTCCATTCACCTTCGCGGACTACTGTTCGGGCATGTGCTTTGCAGGGAAAACTGCATGCAATCGGATCTTTTGTATCGCATGCTGCTCTTTGTAATTTTGCTTGCAGTAAATATGTCGGTAAAGGCTTATTTTTACGATCCCTCATGATTGTTGAAGGAGTACCCCAATATGTCGGTAAAGGCTTATTTTTACGATCCCTCATGATTGTTGAAGGAGTACCCCAGAAATATATCGGAATATGCGATCTGTATTCTTCCGATTCGGGCTACTTTGCCTGACTCTATAATTGATGAGACCTGCAATCCTTCACTTTGTGTCAAGATGAACCTTACAAACTAGCAAAAAGGAGACAAATTGAGGCAAGTTTTACAGGCTCATAAGGACTAATGCTAAATGTTGCATCCTAAAATGTGCGTGCCAGGTGCAGTGGATTCAATTGTCCAAACTTACCACAGCTCAACTGCAGCAGTATATAAAAATATCCAATGCGCATTTAGTAAAAAACAATTAGAATCTTATGCGATCTGATCGCTTCTTGGAAGCCTATTGTTTGGCTTCCTTTTGAGCATAGAATCACTAATTTTTCGCAAGAAATGCCTATTAGACGAAATGTGGTACTAAGGTAGTGTTGAAACCAAGGCGTAAGCACTAGAGCTCCATGAAGTCATGAATGGGCAAGCCGTTGAATGGGAGGAGCGCTTTACTATGGACACCCGGGATTATGGTCACGAATAGCAATCGAACAACAGAAACATTTCAGCTTTCAAATTACAGAACTGCAAAGCAAATATGGCACCATGGAGAGGAGTTGGATAGGAGACCATGTAAAGAATCTACTTTTGTAAGCGAAGAAGATGGTTTAAAGTCACTTGGTGAGACNGAATCTACTTTTGTAAGCGAAGAAGATGGTTTAAAGTCACTTGGTGAGACCCAAAATTAAGCTCGCTTGGAGCAGCGTACCACTGGTGTTACGACTATGATGCACGCTTTTTGAAATGGAAGGCGGTAGGATACTTTTCGGGTTTTCTATGCTATAATTCAGTGGTTTAATCGGCGACTAATTGTGCCGAATTTATTGTGATCTTACCACGTTGCTTAAGCAAGAGTCACGATCAACACGATGAATTCAAAATAAAGCCAAATTGAAAAGTACCTTTTTGCGGACTTATCTATTTATCCCTTGTAGTGATCTGCAAAGCCAAATTCTTAGAGCCACTTGTGCTTTCTACTTTCGTGAAGAAATCGGCGTTTAAAGTATCGCAATGTATCAAGTACGAGCGGATTGTAACTTTTGCTTACACCAGCCCAAAATCCACTTGAACTTAGAGTACTAGTTCATCCAAGCTCTAATTTGTGTGCTCTTGCTACGGATCAGCTATTAATCGTCGAATTGACCTCCCACTGAATTTCGATCGGCTCCGATTTCTTGAACACTGCTAAAAATTCTATGGAAACGGTGAATTTTTATGCACACATCATTTTTCTACCAGTACTTTACAAGCGTTTAAAATGGTGCAAGATTTGCCCACAGAAAATGGATAAAGGCTGCGAAGTGGGCAAACATTTTGACTTCGCCCTTCCTTTCCAAATATCAGTTGAATTGGTTTAGCGGTTTTTCTTAACTGGCAACAATAAACTCAGTCAGACTTCATTTACAGTCCTGCTTGGTGGGAATAATGTGACTGTTCGTAGCATCGCCACTCCTTCTGATCGATTTAGAAATGCCACTGTGGGTCAGCAGAGCCCTAGCCTAGTTGGAACTCTCGTTTATGCAGCAGTGTGCTTGCGAGCTTAGTGGGGGAAAGGAACCATTTGCTACGCCTGGCCCTTGCAATAAGGGAGACGCATTGTAATTTCGTAGATAATGAGGAAATGGATCGGAAGGCGATTTTGAGGTCCTTTTTGTTGTGTGGATTTCAGTAGCTGTAAATGTAAAGTGCAGCTCACATTCAAGCATTAATAGACTCAGCTAAAGGGAATGAGAGAAGGGAGGAGTTCATTGATGTGGATTTGACTGAGCACCACTCGTGCACAGAAGAATTGATTGCTTTTCTGGGCTGTTAAATTGAATATTATGCCTTGTCTTGTGTTAGCAAGAATAAGTGGTTGAGCTTGAGAGGTGGCGTAAATGGATAAAGCCTATGTCATTTTTCGAGTTAATCAGCGTCATTGTGTGAAGATCCATGGGTGCAAAACTGACATTGTTAGGTCTGAAGCCAAATCCATCAAAGGGTGATCGAGTGCTAATGCACCTCGTGAATATCCACCAGTTAGTAAAGTAGGTTAGTCCTATCTGTCCACTACTACAAAGGTGTTTATTCATTGTTAAAAAGAAACGGCCATTCGAAGCAATACCGTAAGTTCTTAAGAACCGATCAAATCGCATCACACACTAGGTATCCGACGGCGCTGGGAACAGTGCTTACTAGAAATAATTTGCTCACCATTCTGATGCGCATAGAATAGTTCCATGCGATCCTGTAATTGAGCTGTTTTGAGGATGAACAACTGAATCCACTGACAACTAGGACTTCTACCAACCCACGCTGAATTGCTGCTCCCCAACGCATCGAATATCTCGGTTTACTCAATCATATTACTCGATTCTATTCAGTAGCACCTACTTCACAAAAACGTAGTGTGGCCGAAAGGAAAGCGAGCGATTTCACTCCCTTCTTACATGGCATTGGTTTTGGCCACGTGATTGCTTAGCGGTTTATTTTATTTAAACTTCAATAAATATGGAGCCGATTGCAATAGTCTGAAAAATCCCCTTAATTCAGCATATGAAAGGCAGAGTAACCCGTTGCAAAAAAGGCACTATCGAAATAGGCATACATTCTAGTGGGTGGGATCTCACCCTCTCTTTTACATAAAACACCTGTTTGAGGTAGTCTAACACGCGAACTCGAGGACCGTGGCAGAACAAAAAAACAGTAGCCAATGTATGCAAATTCCCTCTCACTCCCCATGAACAGTGAGAGAGGATGGATGGCTTGGTATGATTCAACCCAATAAACCCCATGCATCAAGTTGTGTTTACACTGCCAACATGATGACACCGATATCAACAACACAGCACCTGAAATCGCAGCCTCACCTCTCAGGATAGCTGCGGATCTAATATTAACAAACGGTAAATGACAACCACAAGGCCACATTTTCTGCTGAATAATCACCTATTTTAATCGTCACCCGGCAGAAAGCTAGCGGTGCACATATCTACAAAAACCATAATTGGAGAATGCAACTACCTCCATCAACTCGTACACATTCGAGAACAAAATGCTGCCAAACTCCCTTTCAAGCAACTGTCTGGATGCTTAGCATTAAGTTCACCTCCTTAGAGCCCTTAAATAGCACAGTCATAGCCACTTATAACTAGCGCCACACCTAAACCACGAAGACACTTTATCTCCCAGAAATAAAGTGGGGCTGTTACCCACAGGACCAAATAGCAAGACCTGGAGATGCACGCAAATAAACGTCCATAATATGTAACCCGATCGAAGCCTGGAGGCCACCAATTAATCTGCAAAACACTACTGACACAGCCCCACAAATGCTAACTGAAAGGATAACCTTTCCAGAAATGACAAACGATGCTGTCGTGGACCATGCCTTCTGAACTTTAACGGGGCTATTCAAAAGTGCCAACAGCTAACAGCACTAGCACCCTTAAACAAAGATAAATCTGATGCTTGCTCCGGATCCACTGTGCTTCCGTGGATGAGTAAGGCCCCTAAAATCCCATTCAACCCGGCAATTCTAGACCAGGTTTCAGTTGATAGATAAAATATCTGCCCAAAATTCGTACCGCAACCAAGACAAACGGCATCCATCATGGTCAGCCACTAATAAAATCCCTTAATTCACAGAAATGCTGCAGACGCGAAGTGAACAAGAGTTGAGGGGATCTCGTCACACTCCATCGGCGAGCATGGCGCTAGCCAGCGATTGCACAAAGTCTTGGTGTCCACAGCCCCCGAAATCTGAGTCTGGATAGAGGAGAAAAAGTGCGCACATAGCCAAGGTTTTTGCTGATCCGAAAAGCTACCTTACCCAGGGTTGCAGACGTCCCTACTGACACTCTTGGACTCCCGTCAAAAGTGACGCTGACTTGGTGCGAATCTCACTGTACCAGGTGGTTGTCTACTGAAGTGATATTCAAATTCTAAGCACATCAGATTCTGCACCACTTGCGTTTTCAACTTATTAATCTTGGTTTTCCTCGGGATGATAAGATGGAAGGGGAAGAATGAGGATAAGGTGATGACTATGGTTCATAGCGAAGGCCGAACTCCTCCACATCTGCTATAGCAAGGCAAACGTCACTGCCATCTTGGTTCTCTTGCATGTTGCACACTCTTTTTTATGCTACTGTTGGATAAACTTCATTGAAGCCTTGTAGTTTTTGTCCGTTGGCTATGATGCCATATTTCATACAATCTAAAGTACACGTTGGTTTGAGATCTGAGCTTTATGCAGCCTTGAGGCGCAGTAGGTAATGGAAATTCCCTAGACGCTAGGTATTTCAGTAGGACTGTTTGGTTTGGCATGCATTCCACCAAAAGGAATGTAAAGTGGGTAAACGAAGTAGCTCTCACAATCTGTCGCCGGATGACTACAAGGACCATTAGCCACAGTGAAACATCGTTGTGAAGGATGAGCATAAAGCATAGTAGTGAGATTAGTACTCACTTTCCTGCTGTTTTTTTCACAAATTTTCACATCTCTCCCAGCGTTTTATCAGTGCATGAACAGCTTCGCCCCGGCTTTGGGAAAGTGCAATTTTTCTAATGGTTGTATTCTCTCTTATCCCGAAAAATTAATCCTTTGCATAATTTATTATTAAGGTACGCTGAAAGCTCAAACAGATTAAATGCAACCAAGGACGTTGCTTACGTATGCACACACGACCATCCTTAACACATTTGCTTCCCTCGTATGTCTTTCACGCTTAATGTTGATATCCGCTGGTTCAGGATTTGGTTCTCCTTTAGCACTAAAGTTCACCACAAACTCTTGTGTCCACGTGCACAATACAACCCCACTCAACATGCTACTGTAGCATGAATATGGTCGACGATGCGTGCTCCACACACTATTACTGTCGCGATGTCCCTAGGTAGCAGGCACCTTCAGAGCAGACCTGAATACCTTCCTCCCTACATTGGCAGATGACGCACAGCTAGTGCTGACTCTTCTTGCTGATAGCCACGGCGCGGTCGAAGTGCGACACGGAGGAATGGGCTGGAGTGGTTCTGAATATAATATGGATAAGTGGATAGCGCATTTGGGGATCCAGGCAAGTTGTCGTGCTTTCAAAGACATTCAGATCTCTTTGCACTTTAATTCAGCCAACCACAGGGTCAGCTATTAGAATAAGGCTATATGATTCAGCAGAGCTGATGAATGCGCGCATTGTTCCTCCGTAGTTGTAGGAGTTTCTAGTGTTCTTGCCACTATGCATTGAATCGGTTCAATCCACCCTTGGCACGGATGCGAGTTAGCATTGCTGTCAACACCTGCATGCATCACTCCCTGCTGCGTGCTCTCTCGCCGCGTCACATAATTTTCAGCCCCATATCAAGTTCCCAGTACAATTATTTGTGAAGTTGCGAGCACAATCTTAACGGCGTCATCCCACACGATATCAATAAAATTGCATTTAGGCGTCTCCACGGGGCACTATCACCACCAACAGACCCTTTTCGCCATCAGTGCAAGCGGCGTGACTTGGAAGCCACTGCCAGCAACGATCGACATGTTGGTTTCTTCTGCATGCCTATCATTTATAAATAATAAATGATAAAATGCCATAGGCAGAATGACTGTGTGGGCAGCTCAGAAGCAACTGAGCATCTTCCTTTTATTTTCACATAAGTTAATAAACGAGGAGTGTTCTAGTCGAATTCGAATTTGTAGCCAGGAAAACGGATTAAAACACGTTACAACAAGCTCCCTTTCAAATATACTTCATGGGTTGTAGACCACTTAGGGGTTAGGCACTCATTTTCTAAAAAAGTTAAAAATGCTTTTTGAAGACTGTTTACCATTAATGTCGGCATTCATATCAGTAGAAATATTACTGCGCCCTGTAGATATGTTTTTAATTAAAATCGGATGTTTTACCATGCTGCCTGGATATATATTGATAATGTGGACTGTTCCATCCGTGGACACTTCGTAACTATGTTAGCGTACTGATTGAGGGCTCATCTCATGTGATGAGATCCCTTCGCCCAATTTTATTTGGCCTTGATACAAATCGGAACTCTCGACAATCATGTCCATCGTGGATGCACTTCGATGCCGCCTAGTTGCATTGACATAATTTCTGATTTTGCTACTCCTGAAGACCCCATAACATTTTATTGTTACATATTGGAGGCTAATCCGATGCAAAGCACTCCACTTCCTTCCCCAATTGGTGCTCGAAATCCACCTTTTGAGCGTGTTCTGAGGCGTTGGGAGCGCCACGCTACTGCTTAGAAGTTTGAAAGAGTGCACAAGTGTGAGTGTGGAGAATGAGGCGTTTGGGGGGACAAGACGGAATGCGATTAGCTCCTTTGGCAGGGCAAGGCTTGACAAGGGTCGGAAAGGGAGATGAGTAAAATCGTATCGCCTTTTCTCATGGCGGCTGACGTGTTACTATTCTACTATTAAACACCCGCGTTGGAATTAGGTTTTCAAGTACGTGGGAATAGCTGGTGGAGTGTTCTTCACGTCTTATCTCTCGGTGTTGCCGTGTCACCCGCAATCCTGCACTTCGCGTGAGGAGGAGGAGGAGGCGGGAGCAGTTGTGTCGCCAAGAGGAATCATGGCTTGCAACCATTGAAAGGAAGGTAAATTGGCAGATTGCATGACGGCATCTTTAAAGACTTGCTATTCTGTCTCCTAAAAGACACCCGATATAAAAGGGGAGTTGAATGATATGCTGAAAGACGTAAACAGGCTAGGTGGAGGTTGTGGTGGGAAAACAGGTCGTTGGAAGCCCTATGATGGCACCCGTTTGTGTGCCTCAAACTCCTTGCATTGTTTATTGTTGCCTAATGATATGTTGGTCTGCTGGCATTTAATTGCCTCAGTGGCAGCACTGAAACCTCTCTCCAGGTGTTGACCCTGGGCTGTAAAATAAAGTGAAGCTGTTGTGCCTACAATGGGGATGAAAGTAGAAAATAATGCGAAGATCAGACCAGAAACAACTTAAAACGCCCTTCCATAGGCTTAGACTCCCATCAAGTGCCTGTCAGGACTAAAGAGGTAGGCCGTATGCACTGTGCACTGAGTTAATCATTGTCTTTCGGAGTCCGAAATTCACATTGCTACGGCTGACAGAAAATCTAATTATAAAATGCATAATCGTATTTTGGTAAGAATTGAGCTGTGCAAGAATGAAGAGGAGAAAATGAGGAGAGATCGATTCGTACAAACAAAACTTCCTCCCAATCTTCCCATAATACTGTGAGCGTAGTATGATCAAGTGCAGGCATAGTACAGGCAAATTGCCACCACATAATATATACTTTCCTGGGATGAGGAGTTAAGCGGAACAGAGAGATGAAGCGATGCAAAAGTGCAGCAGGAAAGTGATAATATATAAAATCAAACACGGTTTTTATGCTTAAGAATACACGCAGATATAAGCGGACCAAGTAGGAATAGAAAGAAGACTCAACGCGCAGCTGGAATGAAAAGCGCAAAGCAGGTTATTGGGCTACCAGCATGGCTAAAAGGCGATGGTGCAATGGTGAATGCAGGGCTGGGTTGCGTTTTTAATGACCAGAATTTAAACAAGTCACCTAGACATTTCATAACCTTTCTTCCTTTTCGAGCAATTTCCTCGACCTTGCCACCGACATCATAAATTGTCAGTATTGCAAGAAAAAAATTACGAGTTGACAGCGTCAGTTACTAAATTTCCATGCAACTAAAGAGGGAGGCAGAGAGGAGGAGTTACTGCACCTTTGACTGCCAAAGAATGGTAGTAGACTGGTGAATGGAACGGGGAAGTGAATGAAAGAAAGGAGGGAGAGTGAAAGGAATGCACACTTGAGTGGAAAAGGTGTTGGCAAATTAGGCGTTAGAAAAGAATGCAAATTTACTGGTGGATTTGGAAGGCTAAAGCAAACGTATGATGGACTGAGAGGAGAGGAGCGTGGTAAATGAGCGTTTGACCGGGGTTTTGCTTCAAACTTTGTTTCCCGCCTCCAAATCATTCGCACATGCACTTACCTACCTCCAGATCTATCCTTCTCTCCACACACCTACGTACATAACCTCGGGTCCTCTATTCCCTCACTCAACTATCTGCACTTCCATTTCTCAAGCATTGACTATCAACCGCCTGTGGCAGGGGCCCATTCAGTGTATCATTCCACCAGTATATTTAGCTGTCTCATTGGTCCACTTTTTTTTCCCCTTCGTCTTCCTTCAGCTTAATGGACTGCTTTGGGGCCTACCTGACAAGGTTTTTGGTGCTGGATGCAATGGTGAAGATACTAGAGGCACCCTCTAGGGTATTTAAAGGTGCAGTGTCTTGTATTATCCAGCTGCAAGCTGCGGCAGCAGTTGCAGCAACAGGGTTTCTAGGAATGCAGTAAGAAGTAGTCACAAAATGAACAGACTTTTAGCCCTGCAAAAAACTTTAACACGCAAGCTGACACATAAAGTAAGAAACAATTATTGGCGCCTAAGCATTAGCTGCATTTGCCTAGCTAGCATAATCCCTCCAGTGTCTATTTTGATAGAGCTTGGCAGAAGTTTGTAGCCTGCAAGCAATCCCTCTATAGCTCCCCCATCTCCTCCTCCTCTGGTTGGAAGAGTGAACACTGCTAATGAAGTTAGACGAAGAGGATGCGGAGAAGTGGGCTGAATAATTGGTCCATACAAACCTACGATGCCCTCTTACTTAACCAAATACTGTGGGATGAGATTAAAAATCGTACAATTCATGTTAGTGAGTGAGAGGAATGCGAACAATATGAGTTTGAAATGCATGAGAAAGTAACACCTTTTATCCATGTGATGCAAAAACCAGTCTGGTTTGGGTTTTGCTAACCCTTTACACCCCCAAGTCTTCTGCATATTTGTGCAGGCAGCGGGATAACGTGAGCAATCGCAGGACGATTTCATCTTAAAGTAATGCATAAAAGCGTTCTGTTAGGGTTTGATCTTGCATTTGACACATCCCGCACACACACCGGCAGCAAGCCCTTGTAATCATTTTGGCTAATGATTACGCGCTCCAAACTGACAGCACATCACACGGTGCACAAATTACACAAACAACCTTGAACCAACAAGTTTACTCGGGCAACACTTGCAAGGTTGAAGATGGACGTAAAAATTCGGTGTGTGTGCCTTACCAGGACCAATTGGATCGCACTGAAAGAATATTAACACATACATACGCCTGCATGCTGTCTGCAGCCCCTTCCATTATACTTTCCTTGCCCTCCTCACCATTCTGGCTAAGTTGCGGAAGGCAAACACTGGACCTACCTTCGTCATTACATCGCCAGCTTCACGAGAAAAGAGAAGAATCTATATGAAGGCTCCACTTAGTCGCTTTATTTCAACTCCACGCTATGGAAGGAGGGATGAAGAGGATCATTACTACACAACGGAATTCGCTAATACTCATGGGGAATCTCACTTGGTTTCCTGTATTTGATCTAAACTCATTTTGTACATTGCATTGGCTTAACAAACATTTGCGTTTTATTATCAAGGAACATCCTATGAAGCTAAATTACTAAAAATTTTTACAGTAATTTGGGAAAACTGCGTTGATATATGTGATGGTGTTCTGCTAAGAAAGCTAAAAAGCCTGAAATAGGGGCTAAATAAGTCGTAAAGGCGTGCTCCTAAAAGGTGAAATAGTAGAACACTGCTGAAGACTGCAAGACCTTGTTATGGCATTGCTCACAGAAATGTGCAGAAGATAATGACTTAAAAAAAATCCATTGGGTTACACTTCAAATTTGCAACGAGGTGCTTCTAGTGCTCTAAATGTGCAACTTTGCCAGTCAAGGCGATAAAAGATGTATGAGACAAGATGCTGTTTAGGCTGGCTAATCTCTCCAGTTACCTGAGTGGGTCCGTATCTTATATGCCCCCTTCCTTTCTGTAGAATAAAATGGGCATAGGAGGGGTCACCATAACCGTTTGTGTGGTATGGACCGAAGAACTTAAATTCCTGCAGCATTATGGTAAAACATACTGCTTCAAGCCATTCCACCCGCACGTGCGTGTGAGCGACCACACCACTGCACGAATCGCCCACATATTTGCTGTATGAAGAGCATAACTCACACAGGCTTGACGCAATAAAATGCACACCCGACTTAACAGTGTCCAGGTGGAAGGGTGTGGAATCGTAACAATAAGTTGTGGTGGATTGGCTATGTCGGGTCGGGAGGCAAAAGTCTTAGGCAGAGATGTTTGGTTTCAAGCACACAAGAAGATTAAACACAGACTTAAGGTACACTCACAGATGGCTTGCACCACCAATAGCTCGGCAAATCTAAAGTTCATTAACAACAATCGACTGCCACATTGTATGTGCAATGCTACTTTGATGATGCTGCATTCACCACAAAGGCGATATCAGTAGCTGCACTAAAACCCCTTGAGCATTAAGCGCTTCTGCTCCAGAAGCGCCCAGTAAACAGCGTGGAGAGATGCAACGATGTCACAGGAAGAAAGGCAACTAAAATGCCAACAATGTAAGATGAAAGGAATATTGGAACCTAGTAAAATTCACCAGATGTATTGCTTGACATATGCGCTAATAGCAGTCTCTATCGGTGAGATAAATGACTCAGGCGTGGTGCATTTGTGTCATGCGTTACCCCTCTATCATGCCTAGGATGTCGGATTGCGCCATTCTCAAGACTGAGTGGACATCACCTCCATCACCTGAAAGCGATGATAAAGATTTCCCTTTCCCCCTCATACTTCTGTCATATTCGCCAACGCTTTCATCCACTCTCCTGTGTGCTACACAGCCAATTATGCCCCCTTCCACGCAGTCGAGTCAGCCCAAGACTCTGACACCAAGTGGGGGAATAACAAAATTACTCACTCCGCTGCTTACTGTAAATGCTTCACGTTGCTTTCAGTGCCGACCGGGCTGCTCGCGCTCATCCTTATGAGGAAGCGTTGACTGACGCCCAGTGCGATTAACCTGCATGTGTTGATCTGTGTTCTAATATGCCCATCATCTTTTGTACACACTTTGCAGTAANTTCTGCTCCAGAAGCGCCCAGTAAACAGCGTGGAGAGATGCAACGATGTCACAGGAAGAAAGGCAACTAAAATGCCAACAATGTAAGATGAAAGGAATATTGGAACCTAGTAAAATTCACCAGATGTATTGCTTGACATATGCGCTAATAGCAGTCTCTATCGGTGAGATAAATGACTCAGGCGTGGTGCATTTGTGTCATGCGTTACCCCTCTATCATGCCTAGGATGTCGGATTGCGCCATTCTCAAGACTGAGTGGACATCACCTCCATCACCTGAAAGCGATGATAAAGATTTCCCTTTCCCCCTCATACTTCTGTCATATTCGCCAACGCTTTCATCCACTCTCCTGTGTGCTACACAGCCAATTATGCCCCCTTCCACGCAGTCGAGTCAGCCCAAGACTCTGACACCAAGTGGGGGAATAACAAAATTACTCACTCCGCTGCTTACTGTAAATGCTTCACGTTGCTTTCAGTGCCGACCGGGCTGCTCGCGCTCATCCTTATGAGGAAGCGTTGACTGACGCCCAGTGCGATTAACCTGCATGTGTTGATCTGTGTTCTAATATGCCCATCATCTTTTGTACACACTTTGCAGTAATTTCGTACCACAATGAACGGATAATCGCACCCAAATCGCTTTCTCTATCACACACACATATCCCAGCATACAAGCTAGCGCCTGCAGTCCCACTGGCACCAAAATAAATGCAAAGCATTCACAGTCACCAGCGAAGTGAGTAATTTTGTCTTCTTAATGATTTGGTATTGCCTTAACGTTGTGAAATGGGAGTAATTCAGCCTAACAAACCTGTTCTATATAGCCTGTCTGACCTATTATGCACCAGTCATAATAGGTCAGAGAGCCTGATCACAACCTGGAGACCACTGCTTCATTCATAAATACTGCCTAAAACGATGACCTTTTTAGAAGCCGCAGGCCAAACCCTTGCGGACCATACCTTCTGACCTTCCACGAGTCTATTTAAAAGCGCCAACAGCTAGCAACACTTGTACTCTTAAATAAGGACCAATCTGGAGCCACCTCCTGATTCACCTTGCTTCCAAGGGCGAGTCAGGCGCCTCAAATACCAATCAGCTGGACAATCCTAGACAAAGTGCCACTTTTAGATAAAATGGCTTCCCAAAATCCACATCACGAACAAGACAAACGGCCCCATCACAGCCAGCCACCAATACGATCCCACAATTCACATAAGTGCTGCAGATTCGAAGTGGACAAGAGTTTCAGGAATCTCGCCACGCTCCATTGACTTTGTTTGGACGCAGAGCTTGTAATCCTAATAAATAGTCAAGATTGACACCTTCATCCAAATCCCTGTCACACACACACACATTTTCCAGCATGCAAGCTAGCGCTTGCAGTCCCACTGGCACTAAAATAAATGCAAAGCATTCACAATCAGCAGCGGAGTGAGTCATTTTGTTTTCTGAATGATTTGGCATTGCCTTAACGTTGTGAAATAGGGGTGATTAAGCCTAGCAAACCTGTTATACAAAGCCTGTCTGACCTAGTATGACTAATGAGGCCATCTCTTTTGGCAGACATCGCGCCATATCTAACCATGTCTCAACTCCTAGACGGGGTGCCAGTTCTAGATAAAATAGCTGCTCAAAATCCACATCAGGAATAAGAAAAACGGCCTTTATCACAGCCAACCACCAATACAACCCCATAATTTACATAAGTGCTGCTGATTCGAAGTGGAAATGTGTTTCAGGAATCTCGTTACACTCCGGTGGCTTTGTTTGGACGCTGGAGATATTGTACTCCTAATAAGTATTCAAGATCGGCACTTTCGTCCAAATCGAAAATTTACTTTTTTTTGTCTAATGCACTACTGACAAGAGTTTACTTCTTCATTCTATCCTTTAACACATACCATGCTCTGCTTGAAGTGGAGGGCTGACGCACATTTGCACACATTAGCTGGAAAGGGTAAGGATGTGGACAAAAAGGAAAATTGTACCGGTCGGAAAGAGCAATTAGTTAAAATGTGGCATCGCCTTGGTACAATAGTACTCCCCGCATCTGCAACACACGAGCTCCTGAAAGTCGACCAGAACTGAAGTGAAGGATACTGACAGGTTTTATACTTTGCTGCGCAATTTGCAGTGAAACATGCGATAAGCAGCAAGTTGCCAAACCTAAAAACTGCTGTACTTTATCTGTATCACGGTTTCTGTGACCACCATTCATTCGAACGCCTCCATGCCCCAGAAAAGTAGCGCGATGTTGCAAAAAACAGCTCTTTTCCAATTTCAGGATCAATCTTGCATCTCAAGGCGGTCTAACAACATCGAGAAAACCATTGTCATTGGTCGTACGTTGTTGTGAAAAGAAACCTACCTTTGCTGGCTGTATAAGGCGTTGGAAGGTGGCAGAAAGCCATCGTCCTGTATTCATAAAGCAAATTTGGTGATTAAAAATCTAGCGCCTGTCTGTCTGCCCCATTTCCACACATATTCATGAATCCTGATCTTAAGTTAAGGATGGATAATCACTTAAGTCCGAATAATGTGTCTAACAAATCATCTGCATCGTGTAACGGAAATGCATCCCTTTTGGTCACAACGTTCAGCTTCCCGCGGTCTGTGCGCAATCGTGGACTACGGTGGACCCCCTTTATCAGTACGATAACAAAGACTCACGGTGACCCCCGTAATTGTGCGACTTAATGTTGAACCATCTCTTCCACCAGGTGATATGGCTTTAGCAAATGGGGTGATATGCGTCTGAGTGGTTAATGGTCGGGTCTTGCCTCACCGGTATCTGTCTCATGCTTCACGAAACTTGCTCTGCCCAGTTTAGCGCTCTGCCATGGTAACACGTCCGCGTACAGGCTTAGCAACTCGCAAGGTGTTTACCTCTCGCTAGGTGACATGAAGCAGCTGCGTGTGAAGGTCTTTGAAGTTGTTTATGAGTCGGCCGTGTCCTTAAGGACGTCGCTGAGTGGATGGGGTGCTCTTCATGAGTTTTGGAGCGACTTAGGCGACTTAGTCGACTCAGAACAAAGATAAATTGGACGGACCAAGCCCAGTTAGATATTCCGTGTTCATTGTAAAGCAAATAACATTAGGGGCTTTTGAGATGTGCAAGAAAAGCAAATGCATGTGAGGCACTGCATTTTGCTCACTTTGAGATTTGGAAAAGTATCACTTGTTGCTGCTTTTGTCACATCCTTTCAACACTACCAGCTCCTGCTATAAGGAGTTCTGTGGAAGTTTTGAAAATTGAATGTGCGCAAGGCGAGTGATCTGTCGAATGTATCGTTTAAAGAACTAAGGCCTCTTAGTGAGCTCCAAGATTACTGTTGGTTGCTGGTCTACATGACCATTTCTGATTGATGAGTGCTATACGAGAGTAAGATCGTACACCATAATCGTTAAGACTAGACATGATTTGATGGCAGTGAGGAGACTCATCCTGGTACCTGCAAAGAATGGATGGAGTTGTTTAAACTTTGAAAAGCCTAATTATTTATATGTACTGGGTTCGAACTCGGAGGATACAGGTGACGATATAGACGAAATCTTAGAGGTGTTTCTGGCCTATTTGATAATTTGTGGTTTTTCTTGCTTTTTAAAAGGTTAAATTAACATTTGCTTGCCCAAAATAGCACCTATTTGAAAAGTTCGAAATTTCACAGGGCATATGCAAGCAGCAATTTTCGGCTAAGTCAATCGATCTCAAGTATTCTGCGCGCCAACATCAACTTCCGTGTATTTGAGGGTCAGAGCTTAGCTCGTGGTAGTTCTCAATATTTCCTGGAGTGCGCATAGTCTTCCAAATGCAGACGTAAATCGACACAGTGAAAAAAATTATCCTGCATTAATTTAGTTTAAACAAATTCTATTCCCGCCCCCTTTCAACTTAGCGCTTATAGCTCATTTACTGTGCATGCGGAGTTGTATGTTTCGAGTTTCGTAAACATCACTTATCGTATGGGATGACGCTCTCTTATTGATAAAGGGGCTGAGGAGTGACGCAAACGAGCAATCCTGAATTTGGAGTTAGCAAGTCGTTGATTTACTCAACTCCTGACCCTAATGATTTTTCTACCTCCCATGGTTCTAATAGCAACCATCTGAGCATCCAAATTTCTGCCAAGCCACAAAAACTAGGGCAATTCAAATGCATCGATTCACCCGATCTTACTTGCCAAACCACCAACGCACCATTCGTCAGCGAAGTGCACTCTCAAAGCAAGCACAACAGGATGACACATCGTTTCATCCAATTATTCAACGAATCAAACGACACTTGGGAGACCACTTACAACAGCCCGCATTTGGCCATCAACACTGGCAAGGTCGTGATTTGGCTGAATGCAGTTTACCTGAGGACTAACCAGTCACGAACCACACCACCTAGAGTGTAGACGCTACTGAAGAAGAGTGATGGCATTGTGGGCATTGAAATAATTGATTAGTGGTAGGTCTGATATGCCTCCACCAGCCCATAACAGAAGTGTCGATCACTGACAGCCGGCAAAACAGGATGCGAAAAGGCCAATGACTTGACTGCAACGCCTGAAATCCTCCCAGTCGCCGAGACCTCAACCCTTGGAACTAGATTGCGGCTGAACATGTCCCTGCTTTGATACCTTGCATTTGTGCCTACTGTAAATATGACAACATTCCCACGATTTGTAGACGACTGACAAATACAGCGTGTGCTAAAGTTGAAGGCTTAATTTCTGCTGCATTTTCACTTCCACCAGCAAATGCCAAAGACGAAAATCAGCCATTCTNTGCCTCCACCAGCCCATAACAGAAGTGTCGATCACTGACAGCCGGCAAAACAGGATGCGAAAAGGCCAATGACTTGACTGCAACGCCTGAAATCCTCCCAGTCGCCGAGACCTCAACCCTTGGAACTAGATTGCGGCTGAACATGTCCCTGCTTTGATACCTTGCATTTGTGCCTACTGTAAATATGACAACATTCCCACGATTTGTAGACGACTGACAAATACAGCGTGTGCTAAAGTTGAAGGCTTAATTTCTGCTGCATTTTCACTTCCACCAGCAAATGCCAAAGACGAAAATCAGCCATTCTAGTGAGCAACCAGATGCTTTGTCCACCAAACACTCCAAAACAATCAGCATCTTCCGTGGCGGCATTCATGTATTTACAGGTGTATGACAGTCAAGGCTAGTGAGGGGAGCAATGGTTTTACTGGAGCCATCAGCAACGTAAGATGGCTTGGTAGCCAAAGCGAGAAAAGTGGGCATGACAGGATGAGTGGGAGGCGTAGTGTTCGACACCAAAGACGGCAGGACAGATGCAACTAGTCCAGTCGGTGGTCGTTAGGCATCCCTCCACACCACGCATTTTGGCAGAGTTCTGTCCTTAGGATTCTTCAACCTCAGTGTCGGCAGCACTTTTTTGCATGTTGGCGTTTTGACACACTGGTTGCGGAAACACGAGTGTCCCTTCGGGCACTTGCTGCAACTGGCTCCATATGTGTATGGATGTTCTCCATGGTGGTTTCCACTAAAAGAATTCACGACCTCTCTCACAACTGCACAAGCCAAAGATTTGCTGTTTCAACAGCTAGGCAGTTACCCACTCATTCCTTCGGTCAGCCAATCAAGCAGTCGTTCTAAGGGAAATCGCACTTACGCAGACTTGTATTGGCACACAATGAAGTATTGTGGATTGTTCCACTCGGGTCGCATGTAGTCACACCGCCACATGGCACAGCCCAGCTGATTTGACCTTGCCCAAACCATCTAGTTGTGCACAAAGAAAGCATGCCAAGTAGTACCATATAGTGGTTAGCCACACAACAACATGTTCAGTGCCTCCACGCATCCCTTTTCACTCCTCAGCGCACACGAGCTTGCAAGAAGGCATTCAATACTTGGGAGGAAATGACCTGACAAAGCACACTGAACAGCATCTATGCGTTGCGCCTAATTAGTAGTGGTGCACATGCGCTCTTCTCTCACCTGTGTGTAGTGGCCACACACGCGGCTGCAAGAGTTGTTGAAATAACTGTAGTACTTGACTTCACTCCTCCAGCCACAAACCGCTTCGGTGATGGATGGCTTAGTACTGCCGACAGCTGCAATATTTTGTCCAAGTCCCTTGTAATGCCAATGGTGCCTCCAATCTGGATGCTCGAATCTGCATCGACTGGCCCAGTGAGCTGCTAGTACTTCCAGCTCATTCGAGTACTCCTAAATAAGTGCAAACGGACGCTACTAAGTGCTACCAAGTACGTTATCACGAGGGGCAACTTGCGGCGCGGACAAATGTGTTAATAACCAGGGACGTATCAAGAAGGAACGCACCATTAGTAACATATCGCTGGCAGGAGGGTACACCCTTTCTCGAACCTCCAAATGAGCCTCTAGCATTTGTGCCTGTTCCACATCTGTGGATACCTGATACGATACAGCAGGTGCGAGAGCAGTCAGACTGAAGACTACCACAAGGAGACCTGGCAATAGAAAATTATGCAGACTCACTAAATCGCCTGCGCAGGGCAACATTTGGGTGCGAAGTTGACACATGCTCTGCAATTGGCAACTCACCGTTCCGTGGGCGCATCATCGCGGCGAATGGACTGGGTAGGTGAGGGAGTCCCACTCATTTATACCTGAGTCGAGACATGGCTAGGGATGGCGCGATGTCTACCAAAAGAGATGGCCTCATTAGTCATACTAGGTCAGACAGGCTTTGTGTAACAGGTTTGCTAGGCTTAATCACCCCTATTTCACAACGTTAAGGCAATGCCAAATCATTCAGAAAACAAAATGACTCACTCCGCTGCTGATTGTGAATGCTTTGCATTTATTTTAGTGCCAGTGGGACTGCAAGCGCTAGCTTGCATGCTGGAAAATGTGTGTGTGTGTGACAGGGATTTGGATGAAGGTGTCAATCTTGACTATTTATTAGGATTACAAGCTCTGCGTCCAAACAAAGTCAATGGAGCGTGGCGAGATTCCTGAAACTCTTGTCCACTTCGAATCTGCAGCACTTATGTGAATTGTGGGATCGTATTGGTGGCTGGCTGTGATGGGGCCGTTTGTCTTGTTCGTGATGTGGATTTTGGGAAGCCATTTTATCTAAAAGTGGCACTTTGTCTAGGATTGTCCAGCTGATTGGTATTTGAGGCGCCTGACTCGCCCTTGGAAGCAAGGTGAATCAGGAGGTGGCTCCAGATTGGTCCTTATTTAAGAGTACAAGTGTTGCTAGCTGTTGGCGCTTTTAAATAGACTCGTGGAAGGTCAGAAGGTATGGTCCGCAAGGGTTTGGCCTGCGGCTTCTAAAAAGGTCATCGTTTTAGGCAGTATTTATGAATGAAGCAGTGGTCTCCAGGTTGTGATCAGGCTCTCTGACCTATTATGACTGGTGCATAATAGGTCAGACAGGCTATATAGAACAGGTTTGTTAGGCTGAATTACTCCCATTTCACAACGTTAAGGCAATACCAAATCATTAAGAAGACAAAATTACTCACTTCGCTGGTGACTGTGAATGCTTTGCATTTATTTTGGTGCCAGTGGGACTGCAGGCGCTAGCTTGTATGCTGGGATATGTGTGTGTGATAGAGAAAGCGATTTGGGTGCGACTGTTCGTTCATTGTGGTGCAAAATATTTGCAAATTTTCTGCGAAAGATGATGGGCACATTGGAACATAGATCAACACATGCAGGTTAATCGCACTGGGCGTTGGTCAATGCTTTCTCATAAGGGAGAGCGCTAGCAGCCCCATTGGCACCGAAAGCAATGTGAAGCATTTACAGTTACAAGCGGAGTGAGTAATTTTGTTATCATTCCACTTGGTGCCAGAGTCTTTGACTGACTCGACTGCGTGGAAGGGGGCATAGTTGGTTGTGTAGCACACAGGAGGGTGGGTGAAAGTGTTGGCGAATATGGCAGATGTATGAGGGAGAAAGGGAAATTTTTATC